>JAMXBD010002240.1:0-221166 GCA_024138025.1 Combretum micranthum
GAAGATAAACGTTTGTCGCGCCTCAAAAAGTACTCTAAATGTGACAGCCCACCATCACATTATAGAAACCTAGGAATGATTATCTTAGTCACACAAAAGCTTTCATATTATGTGTAAGATATACTTTCACAACAAAAGGAATGCCGATGGAGTTATGCAATTCGAGATGATAATAATAAATAGTATACAAGAGAACTAGATATAATTTGACTTAACCATTAAGATTACCTGGTCTTAAGGGCACACACCCCACTAAATCCATAAATAAATTAAACGTTACAATCATCCGTAAAATGTCTAAAAAATAAAAGAGTCTCACAAAGAGAATTTAACAAAAATCTACTCCAAAATCTCCCTATAAATTTCCTTCAAAAACTCCCCATAATCTGCTAATAACATTACCTCAAGCATCACCAACCTAGGATTGAGCCAAATGTATTCATGTTTCAATAAAAAACTGTAAAGTGATAAGCTAACCACAACTTAGTGAGAAAATCTCTCCAAACGTACCCATCAAACATAAACAAGCAAGTTAGTTAAACACACATGCAAATGCAAAGCATTCAGCACATGATACAAACAAGTACATATGGTTACCTAAAAATCATACCTAAAATGGATTCATGCCATTTGTGATAAAGTTTAGGATTCGATCAAAAGGTCTTCGTGACCTTACTACTAGTCCCCTAGCATCCACCCATAGCAAACAATGCTGGTGCGGCTCCTCTATGAGGTCGTATTCCCCAATGTTTTTACCACCCCATGCTAGAGCAGGGTCCGTACATGTGCACATTTGGTATGGTTTTGAAATATCCAAAATTTTAAATGCTTAATTTATTTGAATACACATGTAATATGTTTACTCGAGATATAGAATTGTAGTGGACAATTAAATAATAAAATATGATGTGCTAGCATGAATTATTAATTGTGATATATTATATGTTTGAATAAGTTAATAAATTAGAGATTACATAATGTTGTGTGTGTCGGTGAGTTTTGATAGTAATGTTGATAATTGTTCAATACATGGCAAAAAAAAAAGAAAAAACATAAGTTTTATTGGAGCAAAATCCAAACCCAAGCTAGGCAAAAAATTTGGCTCAAACCAAGCCCAAAACAAACCAAAGCCCATTCAAAAATCTGTTAACAAAAGTCAAACAAGGGATAAATATCAACTTTCATTTTTGCTAAAATCACAAACCAAAAACAGACCCTAAATTCATTGGAAATTCCAAGCTTCATTTCTCCAATTTCTTGATCAAATTTCTTTGGTCAAATCACCAATAATTCCCTCCCATTCATCATCTACCAGCTAAAGTCCCTTAAGGTAAGCTTTGTATGCTTTTATGGTTAGTTATTCCTTTGTTTTTCATGTAAGAATGATTTTTCTTTTAATGGAATTTTATGTTTGAACGTGATTTTGGTGACTTCCATAAGTTTGGTATATAATATTTGTGATAAGTTGGTTTATAGGACTCGGATGAGTTCTTGAAGTGTGTTATTGTGTATGGGGAAGAGTAGAAGTTGTTTTGAAGTTGAATGATGGATGTGGACTATAAAATTATTTGAAGTTGTTTGATGAGGGTGTTGAGGAGTAATGATGTTTTTAATGTGGTTGGGGGTATATGATGGATTATACATGGCTTTTGTTGAGTTTAAGTATTATTAGACAAGTAAAAAGTGATAAAATGAAGTAGGGAAAAAAGAGGAATCACGTTTTAAAAGCTGCAAAATTTGTGTTCCAAGGTGCACAGGCCGTGTAGGTACCTGTATTGATACATACACGGGTATGGCAAGACCCATGGTAGCTACTGGATGTTTGTTCCCAGTGTACATAGCCATAAGCATGGGTCGTATAGCAGGTTGTGCTGGAACAGCCCTGACCTTCTCGCTTCATGTGGTCAAACATCCACGAGCACGGCCATGCTCTAGGCCATGTAGTACCTTGTTTCCTTTAAATATATATATATATATATTCAAAATTAAAAATAAAGGTATATGTTATATATATATATATATATGTTTATATAACTATTAAATGAAGGATTCAATTTAGTTTTTTTAAGTTTTTTTTTTTTTTTTTTTTGGAATCAAGAATTTGATTTGCTTAAAGTTAATATTTTATTTTGTATGAGTTGAATTCTTTTATTTCAGATAATCCGTCTCAGTTGAAAGAGTCTACAGGTCTTTTATCAAAAAATTCCAGGTACACAGTAACTTTGATTGTTGTTAGTTTAGGATAAGCATAAACTAAATCAATTCTAATCAAAGAGGAATTATAAATTGTTTGACTTGGTTGTGTTTCTTTCCGTTTAATCCAATTCGGAGAGCAACAACCTTTTTAGAGCGGACATGGTAGTTAGGTGTTTAGGCCACTTTTGTCATGGTGCCATGACTTTTATAAGTGGCTCGACGGGTAATTGATAGGGAGAATAGTATCAGTGTAACATTTGCTTATTCTAAGAAGAAACAATATGATTTAGTTCACGTTTATGGGACCGGTTAAACTAAGTGATATTATAGATTAAGTTAAGTAAAGTTGATTAATGACTATTAACCCTAGATGAAATTACTTTTCTCTTTATTAGTTATATCATCTAGGTGATATAGGTATTCGGACTGCCTATATCAATCCTCTGAGTGTTGTGTCATTACTCACGACCCCCAGCTTCCCAGTAAGCTCTATCCGGAGTTTGAATACTCCTTTATTGACTTATAAACTTAATTAATAGATAATAAATGGATAGTTGATGCATTGCATTTAGTCTAAGAGTTCTTGTCACTATATATTGGCTTTTGTTACTTGTGTACTGGGCTTTTGGCTCATAATCTTCTATTTTAGGTGCCGACGATGATGAGTTTTATACTCAGGCGGGTTATGGAACCGATTTTGAAGACGTTTTAATCATTCTAAGTTGTATCATGTTTTAAGTTTTGGCACATGAGAAAATTTAGGTAAATGACTTATTCTAAATTTTAATTTTTATTTTTAATAAGAAGGTTGGTTTATGTATAGTAAATAAGATTTTTAAAAAATTTTACATAATAAAGAATTATCAATATTTGTATTTGAGAAATTCATTTTGCAAATTTGAAAAATATACTTGGGTGTTTCCTTTCAAATTCTTAATGAAAAATATTTCCTAAGTATAAATAAGAATTTTTGTAAAATATTTTTCATGACAAAGAATTATCATTATTTAAGTTTTTGGAAAACCTTTGCATATCAAAGAATTATCAATGTTTGTATTCTCAGATGACTCATTTTGAAATTTTGAAAAAATTAGCTAAGTAGCTACTTTTATGATAATCTTTCCTAAGTGTTGAAAAAAAATTCTTAAAGTTACGTTTCAGAGAAATAATCAATTTTCTCATTTTTGAAATTTTCATTAAGACAAAAATATCACTTTATGACCATGTATGTACATAAGTGAGATTATAGTAATGATACTAAGAAACAAATTATTGGCATAGACCTATGTAGGAATTAATGATAGAAAATCAAATGAGCAAATATACATAAAAAAAAATAAAGATATGAAAGTTTAGCTTGATATCAAGACTTCTCGGGATTTAGAAATAGATAAGTCCCATATATGAAATAAGAAAAGTAAGAGAATAATTATGAGAGTCTTAGACTTTAGCAAGGCTTCCCGAGACTTGAATATAACCAATGTCATGAATAAAGCAAAGCAAATAAATAAGAAAATTATAGAAGTATTATATAATTTCAAAGCTCCCCAGGACTTAGATTATAGATAAGTTCCCTTCATTTTGACTTGATTTAAAATAAGTCTAAGACTAGAAATTAACTAGTCTTATTTTATTTAGCATGAAATAAAAAGAATGAAGTAAAGCATTAATAAAATGTTAGGTTAGTAAGCTTTAGGCTGTAGAATATATACATATACTTAGTAACATATACAAAGTTAATGTTATAAGCAAGAATATAATTTAACATAACATGAACAAGAAGTGAATATGACATGAACAATATGTTCTTTGTGCATTTCCAATCCCTAGCATATGCTCATAGAGATTTTTATTTGGAAACCATAACACACATATTTTTTATGTCACATAACATGAACTAAAGAGAAGGTTTAGGATAGTTACCTTAAAGAAGAAAAATGTATGAGTGTGGGAGAGAGATTCAAGTGAGAGAGGGAGAGAAGAGAGGAGAGAGGATTTGAGTTTTGGTTTTGGTAGAGTTTTCTTATGTATAGAAGAAGTGTGTAAAGAATGAAGGAGAGATGGGGTATTTATAGGAAAAGTTGAAGGGAAATTATAGTTAATTAAATAAATGAAAAAGAGAAGACAATAGAGGGCATAGGAGAGAGAGAGAGAGTCCGGCCATCAGAGGGAAGAGGGAGGGAGAGAGGTTAAAATTAATTTTAGAAGAAAAGTGTAAGAAAAAATTAGTGAAAAAAATGATGTAAAGTTTTATGGGAAAAGAAAAGTATAAGAATAGGTTTATAGGTTGTAAGAGATACGTTGTAAAAAAAATTAGAGATAGATGTATAATAATGAATAGTAGTAAATAGTAATTGAATAGTAAATAATACAAATAAATTATCGGTAGTAAGAAAAATATGCATAAATAGGATATATTTGACATTTTTAGAAGCCGAAAAATTTTGTAACTAATATTGTACGATTCCTTATCTCATCACAAGTCCAAATTGATTTTCAGAATATTTTTATTGTTTTTCATTCCTAGACCCTATTTTTAGAGTCTGATCTTGTTCAGGTTTGAAACGAGCGAATTTTTGTCGAATATGATCTTTCTAGGTTATAAGACATTATTTCGGACTATAATCAAAGGTTATCTCATTTTTTACTGTCATAGATCTAAATCCTCTAAATCTTAATGTTGACTTAAGTTGGCTTTTAGGTTCCAGTTTCAATTCCAGCTTTTAAAATTTACTTGTAATATTATATAATTTAAGGGTTTACATTTGTATTATATATTTTGCCTTAAGTTTACTCTATTTTCATAACTCATTTATTATTTTAGGATTCTCATGACTTTTTTAATCAAGTCTAAGGCTTTTAGTGTTATATGTTGACTCAATTTGACTATTTGTATTAATTTTAAATTTTTTATTCTAAAATTCACCAAATGGTCTAAGGTTTTATAATTTTTTCATTGAATATTATTTGGAAATACTATCTCGATTTACGTGTTAAAGATCAGATAGATGAATTGTTCAGCGTAAGGATTTTGAGTCAAATGATTATTGGATTTTCGTTTTGTTTTTTAAAGTGTTCTTTTTTTTAAGGTTATGACATTTCACATTTGATCTTGTTTAGGGTTTCTAGAGTTCGATTTTAACTTGGGTTGGCTTTTGGGCTTAAGTTTCGGTATTTAGCTGTAGGATTATTTTCTGAGAGTCCCAAAAAATTCAGGGGTTTACACAAGTAATAAGATATAGAAACTGTTTCATATAGGTTTTCGAAATGATTAAAATATCAAAAATTTCAGTTGTTTTAGCGAAAAATTTTCCTAAATATCTTGTTTTTAGGGTTTTCATCTTTATTTAATTTATCTGATATTTTAGGGTTGTTAAACCATATCTGATCGAGTCTAGGGTTTATAGTTAACTCAGATCGATTTTAGGGTTTCGATTCTGGTTTCAACTCTAAGCTTCATATTTAAATTTACTAGAAAAATATAGGGGTTTACAATGCCATCAAAGCTGATGGCAAGCTATTTCGACTAGAGGAACACCCTATTGAAATGGGAGTGGAGATTAGACATAGAAGACGAGAGCAAATGCACTTGCTTTTATGTCAAGAAAAACTTATTGGTAAGGATGATGACAATAGAAAAATAATAAGACAACTAATGGACCCTAATATAGAAGAGAATGTTTCGGTAGTTTCAATTATTGTCATTGGTAGATTAGGAAAGACAACACTTGCTCAATATATCTTTGATGATGAAGTTGTTCAAAACATTTCAACCAACAATGTAGGTTTTTGTCTTTGAATTTGATATAGATATGATAGTAGCAAATATCATTGCAAGAGTGAAGAATACAAAAGTAGAGTATCTGAACATAGATTAAATAAAAAGTACTCTTTGGAAGAAATTGATAGAAAGAGGTATCTTTTGGTTCTTGATGATTTATGGAATAAAAACCAAGAACAATGGGTTAAGCTCAAGAATTTGTTAGATGGAGGAGCTCTAAGAAGCAAAATACTCAATACAGCATGTAGTCAATAAGCTACCAAGGCTGCTGGCTAGGGATGCGATCAGGTTAGCCATTAATGGGTTTCCGACCCATCTAACCCAATAAAAACTCTATAGGGTTGAACTTTATAAGGTAATAGAGTCGGATTTAGACATAGGTAAAAAACTCTATAGGGTATTAAGCCGAGTTTGGATACTACTAAAACCCGATGGATACCCACCCGACCCATTAGTCCTAGTAAAAAAAAATTATAATGTAAATACATTTACTAAATGTAAACATAGTAATAGGCTAAATTTAAAAATAGGTTAGAAAAGAGAAGGTGAATTACTATATTATTAGACCATTATTTTATTGGCTTAAGTCTGGTGAATCTATTGAAAAAAAAGAAAACAATAAATAGGGCAGGTTCAAGTTGATAATTGAGCGGGTATTGAGCGGGTATCGAGCGGGTAATCAAGTTGATAGTCAGGTGGGTAATCAGGTGAGTAGCAGGTTTTAGAGTAAACCCTATAGAGCAAGTTTGGATATAGAAGGAAACTCCTTCAGGGTTATAAGATCAGGTTTGGTATGACCTATAGTGTAGCGGGTTTAGGTTTGGGTTTGGGTCATATGACCCGCCCAAAATCCAACTTGATTGCATCCCTGCTACTAGCTTAACAAGCCTATATCTTCTTCAAATCCAATCAAGGAATACATCTCTAAAATTGTTCATGGCTATTGCTTCTTAGCAGACTCAAGAGATATCTGAGTCAGAAATAGTTCGTATTAGGAAAGAAATAGTTGAGAAGTGTGGTGGCCTTCTTTTAGTTATGATGATCTCTCACCATATTTAAAACGGTGCTTTATATTTTGTTCATTGTTTTGAAAGGACTACTCTATCCAAAAGTCTACCTTAATAAGTTGTTGGATTTCACAAGGATTTATACAAACACCTCCAAATAGTGATCTTAATGCTAAAGATATGATAGATGAATATTTCATGCACCTTTTATTAAGAAGCTTTTTCTAAGGTATATAAAATGAGACGTTTGGTATTGTCACATAAAAAATGCATGACCTTCTACATGATTTAGCATGCTCAATGGCTGGCATAGAGAGTTGTGA
Organism: Combretum micranthum; assembly: GCA_024138025.1. Taxonomy (NCBI): domain Eukaryota; kingdom Viridiplantae; phylum Streptophyta; class Magnoliopsida; order Myrtales; family Combretaceae; genus Combretum; species Combretum micranthum. Next base: position 7,308 of record JAMXBD010002240.1, read on the forward strand.
TGTAAAAGATGCCCATACAAAAACTCATCATATATCTTATGGGTCAAATTATGATTTTCACACAAACTTCCAGATCTTCAAGGTAAAAATACCAAAGTGTGGATCTTATTGTCAATTGAAGATCCATATGAATGTTTAAAGTCATGTGATGAGTTAACTGAATTTATTTGCCTTAAAATTATATCAAACTTTAGGTTCTTGCATTTTTTAGCCCTCCATAATACTAAAAGGAAGGTAGTGCCGCACTCCTTCTGCAAGTTGAAGCACCTTTTCCATCTTGATCTTTCCCAAAACAAAAAATGGACAAACTTCCTAGTTCCATTAAAGGTTTACAAAATCTTGCAACATTGAAACTTCAAAATTGTGAAAGTCTCTAAGAATTGCCTAATGACATTGGAATTCTTAATAAGTTTCTTCCCATGAAACAGATGCCATGTAGTTTGGGGTAACTCACCTCTTTACACCCATTAACATGTTTCATTATTGGATACTATAAGTCCAGCCTAAAGAATTCTGCGAGTGTAAGTGACTTGAGTGGCTTGAACAACTTAAGAGAGAACTCGTTATATTAGCACTTGGCCACATAGAAAACGCAGTTGCAATGTTTGAGAAAGGATGTATTAAAGCAAAGCATTCATTGGATTGCTTACAAATAAGTTGGTTTGATATGGAGGGAAGTATATGTGAGGAAGATGAGCTTATTGAAAGTCATGAAACCATTCTAGAAGGACCGAAATCACATACAACTTTATGTTCTTTTATAATAAATGATTAAAGGGGACCAAAATTTCCTCGGTGGATGATGGCAGATACATTGCTTACCAAATCTAGTTAAAATTGAATTGTTTTGTTGTAAAAATGTCAATTTCTTCCACCACTTGGCCTACTACCTTATCTCAGGGAATTGTATTTATATGGACTTAGTGCAATTCAATCCACTACTCACAACGACAATCCCTCATCGAACAATTCATCTAGTCTGGCTATTTATGGTTGCTCGAGTGTGAAGTCTTTGCCATTGATTCAGGACCTAAAGAAATGCCTCTTTGACGTGAGTTAAGAGTTATTGGATCAATCATCTTATTTCCAAAAATTGGAACATTTAGATATCCGAAAGATTGGTTTCATAGACACTTGCCAAAGGCTTGGCTTAAACCCCTCTTCACTTGAAAGTCTAATCATTGGAAAGTGTCCAAATTTAATTTCTCTGTCGCTTGGCATGAAATACCTATCGTCCCTATAGTTTATTTCTCTTTTGTGATTGTCAAGTGCCTGATCTTTCTATAAATGAGAATCACAATGTGATGCAACACCTAAATCAAGGCCTTAGGAGGTTGTGCCACCTAAAATAGCCAACCTTTCGAAACTCATGTCACTTCCAGAGTGACTTTTCCATCTGAAATAACCAAGAATTTCAATGTATGATTAATTTGCATGTCTATATGTTATGTTTGTTTGAAACGTAGAAATTATGATAAATAATTAGTTAATAAAATATGGTGTGATAGTATGATTTAGTAATAGTATCGTATAGCATGTATATCTTTAACTTGTTTAAAATATGAAAATTTTGTGAATATATTTTAGTTGATAAGTTATGCATGTTAGAATTTAATGCGGTAGGATGATTAGGTATTTGTATTGCATTGTATTGTTAGCTTGATATAAGTTAAACTCATGTCATGCAATAAAAGCCAACCTAAGCTAAGCAGATTTTTAAGCCATTTTAAGCAAAAAAAAAAATAATATAATAAAGTCTTAAATCAAGCCCGAAGCCCAAGCCTAAGTCTTTTTCTTTCCATATCAACTGCCCTAAAGTCAACTAAATATAGGATAATATCACAGCAAAATTTGCAAACAAAACACAATTCAAAATAGACATAAAAACCGACATTTTCCACTCTAAAAAGACCCACGAATTTTTCATTAAAAATTTTCACGTTACAATTCACTCAAGGCTTGTTTAAGTGTTCTCCTTCAAGTTAAAGTCACATAAGGTTAATTTGCATGCTTTTATGGTTGTTATTTCCTTTGTTTTTATCATAAGAATGACTTCTTGTTATAGTAGGTTTATAGTAGTTTGGAGGTGATTTTGAAGATTCATGGTAATCAATAGAGCTAAATGAGTTCTTGGAGTGTGTTGATGTGTTTAAAGATAGATGTGTTGTAGTAGACAAGTAGTTTCATGTGTTGAAGTTATTGGTTATTGGAAGTGCTTGAAATGGTGCAAGTTTTTATGAGTTTATGCATGAGTTGATGAAATTTCGAGATGAAGGATTTGATGTAAGTTGTGTGATGTGGTAAGAGTTGTTTGATATTGAGAAGTGAAGTTCATATATATATTGAGTTGTTAAGTGCTTGCAGTATGTTATATGATCCTTGTATAGTGCTTAGAGTATAATAAGATGTGTGAAAAATGTGTAAAAAATGAAGTTTTAAATAGGAAAACTCGTTATAGCCCAAATACCTTGTCAAACGGCCTATTTGGAGGGTGTATGGACTAAACAACCCTTGAAACGACCCATATGAAGGGACGTTACATGTTCTAGAGATTTTTGCACACATCCCTTGGGTCCAACGGCCCTTAAAACGACTTGTTTAGAGGGGTATTTCACTTTAGGTGCATTTTGATTAAAATTCTCTTGTTTGAAACATCCTTTTTTTAAGGGTGTTTGAGCCTAAACAGCCTTGTATACAGGCCTGTTTGGAGGGGTGTTTGGTTTTTTGGCTTTGTACTAAAATTTATATAACCCTCTAAACGGCCCCATGTGGGCATGAACAATACCGTACCTAAAATATATATATATATATATATATATTTTTTTTAATTATAATTTTATTGCTTTATATGTGTTTCCTTATTTGTTGCTTAATTTTGTGATTAAGTAGAAAGCCTATATAACCCTATTGTATGTATCTATGTTAAGTTCTTCTTTTTTTTTTTTTTACGAGTTTCTATTTGAATTTGTTGTGTTAAAGGGTTAATATTCAATTGAGAGATAGTGATGTTTGATATGCAATTGTTTGAAATGTGAGATATATATATATATATATATATTGTGTGAATATGAATTATGTGTTGATTTGAACTTTACTTGAGTATGACAAGGGTGTAATGAATTAATGTATAATTTTGAATTAACAATGTCTTATATGAAATGGTTTCTTTAACAAATTCACGTACTCAACTAAGATCAAATACCAGTCTTTTGCCTGATAAACCTATTTATCAAGATACGCAGTAATGTGATTGTTTATTGTTTGGTTAGACATTTCTAAACCAACTCTAATTAAAGAGGAATTAAAATTTCTTTGAACTATTTATGCGTGTATCGTTGAATATGATCCAGGGAGTAGTGACCCTGTTAACAAGGTTAACATGGTAGTTTAGGCACTTAGGCCACTTTAGTCATAATGCAATGACTTTTATTAGTGGCTCATCGAGTAATTGATGGGGGGTATAGTATTGGTGTAACATTTGCTTACCCTTAAAAGGACATAATATGATTTAGTTCACGTTTTATGAGGACGATTGAACTAGGTGATATTATGGATTACGTTAAGTAAAGTTAAGTAATGGTTGTAAACTCTAGATAAAATTACTTTTTCTTTATGAGGATATATCATAGATATAAGTATTCAGACTGCTTATATCAACCTCCTGAATAGCTGCGGTTACTCAAGACCCTCAAAGTCTCCAAGATTTAAATCAAAGTTTGAATACTCTAGTGTTGTTTTTTTGACTTAAATAAATAGAAATAATTTATGATTTTTGCCTTACATTAGTTCAGGTGTGTATGCCATATTTTATTTTTCTATGTTACTGTGTACTGGGCATCTGGCTCACTTTTTCTCTTTTAAGTATTGAAGAAGACGAGATTTATGATTCTTTAGGTTATGGAACGGACCTTAAGGACTTTTTGGATGAGTGTGATGATTAAGACTCCTCGACCGATCTTGTTGTTTTTCCTTGCAAGAGAGACCAAACTAAGTTTTGTTTCAAAAATGTAATACTATAGACAAGGCTTACTCATAAGCCTAAAGTTATAATATAAAGTAGTTAAGTTTCCCTATATTGTATGAATATATGGTTTTGTTGTAAACCTTGAGATACCAAGTTATTGGTATCTATGTGTTGTTATATCAAAGTATCTACTCCTTGATGAGTAGTTTTTTATAAAGCTTTATATCTAAGCAAGTTAAATAAGCAATCCACATAAACACCTCCTTTTTCAGACGGCCTTACTTATAGTACTTAGGTATTATACATGGCTAACAGACTTAGTGTGTGTAATATGAGAGACTAGACATGTTAGGTCTTTTCATCATCTCACAGCATTGAATATGCTCGAATTGTCCCCGTGTACAAACTTAGTATTGTTGATAAATCACATGGGTGACCTTACATTGCGAAATATTTAATCAAAATAAAGATTTCTTAATCAACATTAATGTATTGGAAGTTCCTCCCTGTTCACTCTCTAAAATGACAAAACAATAAAGGAGAAAATATGAACAGGAAAGTTGTTGTTATCTATTATTCAATTGGCACATATATATAGTTGTATGAAAGGATAATTACAAAACTGCCTTAAAGGTTGTGTTAACTGCCCTAAATGCTATGTTGACATAAAGGTTGTGTTGACTGCCCTATATGTTATGTTTGACACAAATATTAACAAACACACGTATAGTATTTCCACATCCTCCCCTTAACATGGGAATGCATAAATAACCATCTTGGATGACAAGAATGCAAGCTAATGTTCACCTAATGGTTTAGTCAAGAGATCCACAAGTTGCAACTAAGATGAAAAATGAGAAGTTGTCACGCCCCAGTGGGTACCCTAAACGTGATAGTCCGCCACACTCAATATTAAAGCTTAAGTATGACAACCTTAGTCATTTCCAAAAGCTTTTATATTAAGTGTAAGGCTTACTTTCACAATTTCAGAGGACCATATATGGAATAATGAAGTTCAAGGAGATATAAAAACATATTAAGAAAAGAGGATTCCCAATAACTTTTTGTTTATGGCAAAGAATTTACAAGCTTAAGGGCAATTCCTTAAACTACTAATTTATTATATACATATTTTCATGCTAAAACTTAAGCTAAACTTTATCCAGATTTCTAATGTTTAAAAGGGATTACCTGCCCACATGGTCCACGTGGCCTTAACCATAAGTACGGGAACTGCAAAAGGTAGCTACCAGGGTATAAGCTAATAAGCTTAGTGAGTAATTCCCAAAATTCATACTCGAAGTAGATTATCAATCAAGTTTATTATTCAAACGTATGAAATGCAACAACCACGTGAGCATACAAGACATATGACTTTCCGGGAATCATATGTTGAATGAATTTACGCCCTTCATTCGGGGTTGGGTATGCAGGCCAATTACAGCCACCACTTTTAAAAACACTTTTATAGGTCTTACCGGCTCCTATACGCCATCAAAAATTTTGTAGTCATTACAGGCTCCTACTAGCCACCAAAACGATTTTGTAGTTATTACAGGCTCCTACTAGCCACGAAAAACTTGTAGTTATTACAGGCTCCTACTAGCCATCAATACTTGTAGTTTATTACAGGCTCCTACTAGCCATCAATACTCGTAGTTTATTACAGGCTCCTACTAGCCACTCACATGATATACCGGTTCTGTCTACCACCACTATTATACACTTGTCCCATCAATTGTATAGTAGTGAATGCAATGTGACTCAACATATGAAGTGCATGAGTAATTTCTTTAATTAAAGTCTAGTAGTTACATTTAACTTCTTTCAAGTGATCAATCAATTTCAAACATTTCAAGATACTAATTCTCATACAACTTTATTACAAACAAATCGAGTTTCGATATACTTAGTATTCTTTCAACATATTATCATACACTTCTTTTTTTTTTCTGAAACTCTAGTGCAACTAATTTTACAAGCACAATAAGAGTATGAGAAGAATCAAGGGAAGTAACTCACGATGCCATTGCCGTCTATTTCTCTTAAGCGGATGAGTCGTTCACACACTCCACTAAATCGTAATAGTCCTTGGGGTGAAGAAATCCTTCCTGGGTTCACCTAACAAAGAAAATACCCATAATGAGTTTTTCTTGAAGATTTTCTTGAATTTTGACAAACAATGTCAAAGAACGTCAAAGTTCGCATGGAAGAATGTTCCAACTTAAAATGGCCATAACTTGGTCATTTTAAGTCGGAATCGCGCATATAATATACCGATTTCTATCTACTCGAAAGATCTACCCATTTCTAAAATTTTTCCCCAAACAAAGCCACATAGGCTCCGAAAAACTGGTGACAAAATTCACCACGGATTTTTAAATAAAAACAACTTTGGTTCAAGAAATCAAAATTTGTTTGATAAATACTTAGTTATCTATATAGTTGAAAAATTCTCTTTTTATAACTATATAACTCATATTTAAGCATGCTCAAGTGTTTTGTTGTCCAAATTATTTTTCTTAAGTAAAACAATGTCGGGTTAAAGCTTTTTCGGAAATTGTTTTCGTGATTTTCTTTGAAATGAATGCCTTGTTTTCTTTATTTTTTAAAAACGTTTTATGTTGGTTTTATTTATCTTTTTCTAAGTGACTTTTGAAAATAAGATTTTCTTTTTTCTAAGTTACATTAATACTACATTTGAAGTTTTCTAGAAAATATTCTTTTCTTCATTTTCTTGTGTAAATTCCCTTGTTTACTTGTTTTGGCAAAAATCTTTACTTGATATGCCTCATTCTTTTTCTCATGTCTCTATTCCGAAAACAATTACTCATGCATGAAAATTTGGTTTCCTTATAAAAACAAAGTGGGATATTTAAGGACTTTTTGTAGAAAAACTAATTTCTATAATTCTATTATTTTCCTCTTGTAACTTAAAAAGAAATAACTTTATTATTTTCAAATCATAAATTTTCTTTGCCTATTTGTTTGCAACGGTCTTTATTAAAATTTCCTTAGTTCTCCATCTTATTTTCTTTCTTTATGAAAACAACCATTTTTTTTTGTCAACAAAATAAAGCAAAGTAGACTAACAAAGATTTAACTAGCTTTTTAAAAAAAAAAATAGTTTCTAAATTCATAGTGAATCCTTTTTGTAACTTGAAAATGAATGAGTTTATTTTTGTTATCTTATATTTTCGTGTTTCACAAACATTTATTCCTAAGTGATAAAAGCCTTCTTTTATTTGATTATCTTCAGAAAATAAAGCTTTTTGGACAACAATCTAGATGAACATGATTATGAGGATAATAATAAACAAAATAACATAAAGCATAGATAATAAAGTCAAGTATTGGAGTCTTAGCTTTTTCAAGGCTCCCGGGACTAAGAAATAAACTAGTCCCATAAAGAAATAAAATGAAAGAAGAAAAGCTTGTTTTGACTTGATGAGGACAAGTCTAAGACTAGAGACTAGTCTTAATTTCAACAAGGAATAAATAAATAAATTGCAATGGAAAAATAAATGAATTGCTTTGCATGAAATAAATAAATTGCAAGATTATGAGCTTATATGCTCTAAATAGCATATATAACTATATAGATATAGTAGATAGTAGTAAACATAATGGAAATATAGGGAAACATAAAGGAACATAATAGAAACATAAATGAACATAAGAGGAACATAAATGAACATAGAGGAAACATGAACATAGAGGAATTATGATTATGAACAAAAACAAAGTATGAACCTATTGTTGCTTTCTTAACCTTCATGGTTTTAGAAAACACACACTAAGCTCATACTAAGTAGATGAACATGGAGACTTCTTGAAGAACTTTTACCTAAAGAAGATGAGCCTAAAGAGAACTTCTTTGAAGAGCTTCTTGGAGAGAAATTCTAAAGAGATTTTGAGAGAGTAATTTTAGTGTAGAAGTGATGTGAAAGAAGTGAAAGAGAAGGGGGGTATTTATAGGAAAATGTGGAGGAATTTTTGTGTGATTAAAATAAATTGAAATTGAAACAAATTGTGGGCATAAGAGCATGGGGGGCGCCGGCCATAGTGTGATGGGGGGAGAATTGATTTATTTTTTTTGACTTTTTGTTAAATAAAAGATGTAATTTGTAAGGTAGATGTGATATAAAGTTATGGGAAAGGTAAAAAGTTAAGATAATAGGTTATGTAGAGTGTAAGAGTAGGTGTAAGAAAAAGTAGAGATAAAAGAATAGTGTAGAATAGTAATGAATAGTGTAATGTAAAGTAGATATGACAATTAAAGTACCGGTAGTAAGAAAATACGCGTATAATAGCTATATCTGTTATTTTTACTTACCGAAAAATTATGAAATTGATATTTTTGGAAAACTTATATTTTTACGAGTCTAACGGGTGTATTCGGAATTTTTTACTATTCCGGGCTTCCGGACACGTTTTTTGAGAACTGTGTCCGATCGGGTTCGAAGGACACTCGAATTTCGCGAAACTGAAACTTTTATGAAACCTATGGTTATTACGGACTATTCGAGCTTAATTATCCCAACTTCGTTTTTTCGGGCCAAGAAAACGGCAATGCCGGATTTAGATCGATACGGTAAACTAGGGTTTTGTTGACCTTTAAGGTTCCGTTTGACTTCCGGTTAGGGTTTTATGCTAAACCGATTCCGAAAATTTTAGGGGTTTACAGAAGTAATGAGAAAACCATCAAAAATCTTATCACAAGTGAAATGGATAATGACATCAATGTGTTTTGTACATCCATGAAGACATGGATTTGCTACAATTAATTATGCATATTTGTTATCAAAGTAGAGCTAAACACGTAAAGCAACATAAATATTGAAGTCCTTTAATATGTATGAAACCCAAAAAGGTTCTTTAGTTACCGTTGTCATACTTCAATATTCAGCTTCTGTTGATGTAGAAACATTCTTTCATTTCTTGGTTTTCGAGAAACAAGAGAAGAACCCAAAAATACACAAAATCCAGAAATAGAATGTCGATCATTAAATAAGATCCCCAATTCGAATGTGAATAACTAGATAACTCTAAAGAAGAAGAGAGGAATAAACAAACCATGATTAGCCGTAGCTTTCAAATATCGAAGTACATGCATTAAACCATCAAGATGTGGCTGTCTTAGCTTAGAAACAAATTGATTAAGATGATGAACGGCATAAGAAAGATCAGGTCAGTTAATGTAATATAAAGTATGCATCCAATAACTCGCCTATAGAAACCAGGATCCGACAAAAGCTCCCCATCATCAGAATGTGGTTTTAGACCCTGCAACACAGGAAACTTTGCAGGACAAACATCCAATAAGTCCTGTGTCTAGCAAAATGTCAAGAGCAAATTTCCTTTGATTCAACTATGTACCAGTACTATTATGGAACACTTAAATGCCTCAAAAGAATTTAGGAGCTCCTAAGTCTTTTATAATAAAAGCCTTATCTAGCTCATGTTTAAGTGAACATATATCATTCTCACAATTACCAGTAACAAGAACATCATCAACATAAACAAGAACAGCCAAAAATTTACCGGGAGAAGATTTAGTGAAAAGTGGATAATCACTCTTATATTGAGTAAAGCCATGATGAGCCAAATATTTTGTAAATTAAAGATTCCATTGTCAAGAAGTTTTTTTAAGTGTGTAAATAGAGAGAGCAAGCTTACATACTTTACCACGAACAACTTTGTCATAACCTTAAGAGGAATCATATAAATTTCCCCATCTAGAAACCATGTGAAAAGGCATTATTAATGTCCAATTGATGTAAACGCCAATTAAAAGTTGTAGCAATAATAATAAGTATTCGAATAGTAGCTAATTTAGCCACCGAAGAAAAAGTATATTATGATCTTTATCAAGAACTTAAGTATAACCTTTGCCACTATGGAGCCTTATAACGATCTATGGCACCATCAGGCTTGTATTTAATTTTGTAAACCCATTTTGAGCCAATTGGTTTCTTCATTGGAGGTAAATTAACTAATTTCCAAGTATTGTTATCGTCTAAAGCATGTATCTCAGATTCCATTGCTTGAACCCAATTAATGTTTAATTTCGCATGAGAATAAAAAGTAGGTTCTTGGATAGTAAGAACATTAGAAATAATTGCAACATATTTAGGTGTGTAGTAGACAAAATTTGTTAGATGAAAGATAGGATGACAAGTAATGTGTTTAGAAGAAGTTGTGGACATAGAATTATGGATCGAGTGTACATAATCTTTCAACCAGAAGGAGCTTGTTTATTTCTATTAGATCTTCATAAAACTAGTAATGAAGATGATGAAGACTCAATAAGGGAAGAAAACTGTAAACCCCAGGAATTTTCACAGTAGGAGATGACTCTAATTTAGAAGTCACGATAGCTAGTAAACTTATAAGTTACCAAAAACCCTAAATTAGATAGATAACTTAGATTTGGCTAGATTAGGATCCATAAATTAAATAAAGAGCTTCTTTGACCTCAATTGATACCAAAAACGAGATTCCGTATCCTGAATTGATAATTCAAGTTGTGATCAAAGGAAACTTCAAATCCCAAACCCGAATCCTTGTCAAACAGACAGATTATATAGGAAAACCTAAATATAGAAATTAAGTGACCACTTTGGTATTCAATAGAGACCTGAAATTCAAACAAGGAATAGTAATGAACCTATACTTGAATTTGAACCCTAAGATTCAAGATTCCTAGTTAGTAATAAACTATATTGATAAGATTTCATAGTGGGTATCCAAATAATACATATAACCAATTTAGCTGATATATCAGTAGTAATATTAAGTAAACAACCCAATATGTTTATAGTTAGAAAATCGTGATCCTAAGCTAAACTGTTAGAATTATAAATACCCAATAAAAATATAAACTGATATATAACTTGAGACCTAGACTTCAAATACAGATTTGAATCATACCAGTATTCGAATTAGGGTTTTCTTAAGCTCTTGGAGCCTGAAACGAAAATTGACCGACAAGCTTATACAACCTAAATCGCAGAAGATAAACCCTTCTTAAACGAATAAATACGTACAAATAAAACTTAAATTTGTACTGTCTGCCAAACTAAACATCTTGTAGGATCCATTAAAGATATTTTTGTATATAGTCTTACATATATAAGCTAAATATACCCTAATAGTGTAATAAATTACCCGAAAATTTAACTAAATAATATCTAATCAATTTCTAAATATATATATATAATCTACTTGCAGAGGACGCTTTCAACTTGTTTTTGAAGGGCTGTGATTTTCTCAAATTTGGTGAGCCGAAACTTCCTCAATTATACACAAAAAGTCAATATAAATCTATCTTAAACCAATGCAAACTTGCCAAATCATCCTTGCATTAATGACAATGCAACAAGCTGATGAATTAACAACAAACAGAAGCAATTCGTTTCCAATGTGAAGGAGAAACACGGCCGATTATTACGTTTTGTTTATATATATATATATATATTATAACATACTAAGGACCCTAGAAGGACAAGCAAACGGACTTCAATTCCTCTCAACTTTTCCAGAATCAAACCATGCCTTATTAGGAATAGAATCAACCTGGAAACCGATTTTTAAACGCATACATCAACCCAGTTGGAAAATCACGAACAAAAACTGAAAAAAAATGCTTGAAAACGAGCTTGAGGTAAGTCGATCTCATTCCGCGTGTTTTCTTTCAATTCTAAGGATTGATATTGACTCCTAAACATCTTAAGAAGTTAACCAAGTCCATTAGAAGCTTCAGATTTCACCGAAAAGCCACAACAAAGGTAATCTTTCTAAACCTTAACCGAACTTGATGATCCGAAAAAGCTGGTAGCATGTTGTTATTTTGTTGTCTTTTTTAGATATTTAAGTAGTTTGATGTCTTAGGAGCTCATAGGATCCAAAAACCCGACTTCTTGATGTCGGGATCGATCGAAGCTCATCGGGGAAGACAATGAACAGTAATCCCCGATGAGCACGGGGAGGTACACAGGACGTGTTTCACCCGTGTACGTCTCGGCAAAATTAAAAAAAAAAAGAAAACGAAACTAATTAAATTTAATTATAGAATAATTAATAATATAAGTAATTTTAGAATTATTATTATATTTTATTTCACATTTATTATTTTCTGGAAATATTAATAGTAATATTAGAAGTTTAGTAATATAATACCAGAATTTTTATTTAAATTTAAAAATAAATTATTTTCTAGCATTATTAAATATATGATATTTAAATATTTAATTATTAATATTAATCCAAAAAGAATTTTTAGAAATATAAATTACTTTTATTAAGTAATTTACGTATAATAGGTTTTCTAACTATAATTATTAATATTATTAATATTGTTAAAAGAATTTTAGAATTTCGAAATATTATTTCTGAAATAATATTAAGTATGAATTTAAGATTAAAATTATTTTAGTAATATTAGAAAGAACTTACAACTAGTAATATTATGAAATAAAGTATAAAAACAATTATTACAAATACTTATATTATGAAAAGTATTTTTTATTTCATTTTATTTTCAGAATTATTATTGTTGTTGCTATGCTTTGTTATTATTATTTATTATTTTTAAGTACGGTTAAAAAGAAAAATTTTCGAAAATAGTTGTAATTAAATTAATAAATCCTTGTATTAGTAAGTATATTTTCATTAAGTTGATGTTTAATTAAATTATAGAAAATATATATATATATAAATTTATGAGTTTAGTAAATACTAAGTATGTATTTAAATAAATAATTGTAGACGAATAGATAACAATGGAAATTTAAATAATCCAAAATTGTGAGTATAGGAATATCTATACTCTATAAGAAAAATTTATTAAGTAACTAAAAAGGAAAACTAATAGTTTTGAACAATAAAAATGAATTAACTAAATTATTAAATTTCCTGAGCACCCAATCAATAGATTCAAGTATCCAACCAAAATCAATTAAGCAAAACTGTGACTACAATGGTTTAGAACTTAAGGCTATTCCCAAAGAACTAGTTAATAATAAAACAGAAACCCATCAAACCATTAGGACACTTAAATATTCATAGGAGCTAAGTTATATAGTCTTGTGTAATTAATGACTATATTACTTATCTCAATAGGTGATTCGGGTATTGGAGAGGACCTTCCTGACGATTACTACGACTGAATAGGATGGGCAGGTGAGTAGCTCAATCTTATTACATTGGTTATGCTTATAATATTGGTGAATCTTAAATAAAAGATAATAAAAATTTGGTGCACTGTTTGGATTGTGAAGACTGTGTATTGTATTACATTGATTACCAAGTTACTCTATTATAAGTGATAACGGAGATGCATGTATCTTGGTATTGCCTATAGAACATGATTGAGTGTCTGTAATGCTTGATCACCTACAACTTGATTAAAAACTACTGGTACCATAAAGGGAAATTATCATGCATTACATATTGTGCATAAAAAGTATTTGAGTAAGTGGTAGCCTACTACGTGTTAGTTTTTCGGATCTCTGGTAATGCTTGAATTATCTAGGCCAGAGAGCTATTAGTTAATTGCAAGATTACCTTTGTTCTATTAATACCATAGGAACTAAATGGTAAACGAAGGACGCCGCTTATGGTATTACATGGAAATAGCTAACACTTAGTGGAGTTTCTAAAGCTAAAACAGGAAATAAATGATGAAACATGATAAGTTTAAAGAGATAACTAAATTGAATATTATTATTTCTTGAAAGCTTAGTTTCTCCTGGGTAGGTGGACCATAGATTGTAATCCTTCAACCCCGATGAGAGGGCGTAAATCTTCATCCTGGTTGGATTCCGGGTTATTCAAGCTTGTAATATTCATATGTTTGATTGGTGCATTTCATATGATTGCTAAATAACTTGTATGTAATATGTGATAAGTTCTAGTTACTCACTGAGCTTGTGTTGTAGCTCACACTCCAACAGTCCTTTCAGGTTCACTCTACGACCCTGGCTCATTACTAGCAGGAGCATGGTCCCGGTAAGAGATTAGAAGCCAGAAGCTTAAAGACTAGTATAGGATTAGAATATCTATATCTTTATTAGTCCTTTTGATGCAGTTAAGGTCATTAGAATCATTAGCTAAGGTTGTAAGGATTTATAAAGCGTATGATCTGTAATATCTTATTTCATGATAGTTGTTTACTAATTTATATCTTATATATGTTTGTTTATCCTATCCAAGCAATTAAAAGATCCTGTTTATTGAAATCATGTCATTCCTAGAAGGTAAACTAGTAATAGAAATCAAGTGATTCTTGATTACTATTATTAGGATACCCTCGGGGCGTGACAAAGACTGATCAAGCACATGAGAAGTAGTAATATCAGTTGATGGAGACAAAACAGGATCAACATAACTAACATATGTATGATCAAGGGCAGAATAAGTTAACTTGGGGTAAAAAGAAAGAGATAAGTGATGATCCTGTGAATGAAGAAGAACTACAGTAAGGGAAAATAGATTCTCGAAAAGATACATCCCTACTAAAAATGATTTTGTGATTGGCTATATCATAAAGTTTGAAACCTTTTTTCCTATTTGGATAACTTAAGAAAACACACTTAATACCCTTTGGATCAAATTTGTCATGTGCAGGACTTATATAAAGAAATAACAAAGACATCCCATTACCTTTAAATTATGATAAGTAGGTGGAGTACCAAAAAGAACTTTAAAAGGAGATTTCCAAGTTAGGTTCGACATAGGCATTCTATTTATCAAATATGTGGCAGTGAGGATGTAAACCCCGAGATTTTTCATACCGGTAAAAATAGATAAAAATATAAATATAAAAAATAGATAGTTATTATTGAACTCAACAAAGACTTTAGAATCAAAACTATAAGTAGTAATGAGCCTATATATAGTTTGGAACCTTAAAACAAAGATTCCTAGATAGTATTAAATACTACCAATAAGATTTCATAGTGGATATCGAAAACTCAAAATACAAGAATAACTTGGCTAAGATATTAAGTGTGATAAAGAATAAACAACTAATTACACTTACAGTTGGGAAACGATAATATAAAGATAAACCGTTAGGGTTATAAATACATAATAAAACCACAAACAGATGTATAACTAATAATCTAGACTCCAAATAAATATTTGGATTACACCATTTTTTTAATTAGAGTACTCTTAAGATATTGGAGCCTAAATTGAAAATTGACCTATTAAGCTTAAAAAACCCTAATCGGTGAGATAAAACCTAAAAAGAATTAATCGCATAAACTTTAAACCTAAATTTGAACTCAATAACAATCTAGAAAATTTGTAGAACTCTATAAAAAAAATTTGGAAATAAAACTCTTGAATAAATGTCATATTTGTATCTGTTTAGCTTAATAAACTACCATAAAACTAAGATAAATACTTAATTACATAATATTATAATATTTTATCTCCTCTCCTGGTGCAAATTCGGTGCAAGTGTAGAAGAATCATATGGCCAAAACTTCTTAAAAATTTGGATAGCCAAAATCTTATACAACTTATTCAAATAAATTGCTAAAAAAGTCAATAATCAACACATGCCAATCAAAATTGCACAACTAAGCTACTCATTAAATGTAGCAACCACACATGTACCAGCATGAAGAATTCGGTGGACAATGAAACCAAAATTTGTATAACAGCTACTACTTCTTTTTCTCCATCTATATATCTACATAAAGCTTATAATTTACAAGAAAACAAAGCCATTAAAACCAAAACAAACAAACCCATTAACACACATAGAGCAACAGCAACAACAACTCCAAATTCGTCCTAAACAAACCATCAAACAAGTAACAAACTCAAACCTAAATATAACCACCATTAAAACAACCAAAAGCTTGGGAAAGGAAGAACAAGGTAAGTTAATTCATTTTAAGTAGTTTAAATTGTTAAAACATGATCTTAAACTATACTTCTATACACCTAGGGTCGAAACAAGCTCAAGGAGAAGGATTAACAACAACAAATTCATCCCAACAAGGTAAGTTTAAGAAAATCCTAGTTTCACTCTTATATTCATATAACAAGGATTATACTACATGTTGATATGTTATATGATGAAATATGTATATATAAAACATGTAGAAACATTTAGGAAAAGCTTTAATACAAGTATAATACACATATGTTAAAGGAAAGTTAAGTTTCGAATGGAAGGAAATCGAAGAAGATGATGAACAATGTCAACACTATCCTTACACCGACAGTGTATACGCTCAATGCCAGCGACGTACACGGGTAGGCCGACGGTGTTGAGACAGCTTACACTGGAACAAAAGCTACGTAAAATTTATTTTTATGTAAAATGAACGAACGCCGGCTGTCGAGCCTGGATTTTTCCACTTATCTGGTTCATTTCTCATAACCCGATTCACATTAAACCTGAACCCATTTAACATGAATCCTCGACTAGAGGTTAAAAGAAATTTTAATTTTTTGAAAACTTTTTAGAGTCGCCACCCGATATAAATCGGGAAAAAATAAAAGCTAGGATCAATGGGTCGGTTGATCCTAACTTAGCTACTAGTCTGCGAAATTTTGATTTAAAAACCAAACTTTTAAAACCAGATATCATGGATTCGGGGGCTAACCTATTAAAACCAAATCGGTTACCACTTTCGGAATTTTAAATTTATAACCTATCCTTTATATGCTCAAAAATTCAAATAATATATTATGAAACAATATTCACAAATCACATTATTCATTTTTTTTATTTTTTATATGCTTTTCTTCATTTTTATTACATTCTTTTTTAGAATATGAATATCAACAAAACATCTTATATTTACAAAATATTTATTCACAAAGAAAAAAAAACAAAAACATTTTTTCATTTTTTAATGTCGCCCCGCAGGTGCCTACGTACTCGCTAATCGAGATCAGACAAAACGTAGTTCTTTTAAAAAAGAACTTAATTTGTTGATCAATTTTATATTTTTGAACTCTTTTCACTTTAAATTCATTAAATTTTGAATTTTTATGAAACCATTTTTGATGATCCTATGATCTATCAATTGATTTTCATTTCATGAAAATGCAATTTTTCTAAGTCCAAAATCATTTTATGATAATTCATGGCTAATTTAATGCTACATGAAAATATTTTGATTGAACTTTGGATGATTATTTCCATAGCTAATTTATGAAAATAATTTGATTAAAAACTTTGATTATTTTCATAGCAAATTTATGAAAATAATTTGATGAAAACTTGGATTATTCTCATAGCAAATTTATGAGAATAATTTGATGAAAACTCGGATTATTCTCATAGCAAATTTATGAGAATGATTTGATGAAAACATGGATTATTCTCATAGCAAATTTATGAGAATGATTTGATGAAAACTTGGATTATTCTCATAGCAAATTTATGAGAATGATTTGATGAAAACTTTGATTATTCTCATAGCAAATTTATGAGAATGATTTGATGAAAACTTGATTTATTCTCATAGCAAATTTATGAGAATGATTTGATGAAAACTTGATTTATTCTCATAGCAAATTTATGAGAATGATTTGATGAAAACTTTGATTATTCTCATAGCAAATTTATGAGAATGATTTGATGAAAACTTGATTTATTCTCATAGCAAATTTATGAGAATGATTTGATGAAAACTTGATTTATTCTCATAGCAAATTTATGAGAATGATTTGATGAAAACTTTGATTATTCTCATAGCAAATTTATGAGAATGCTTTGATGAAAACTTGATTTATTCTCATAGCAAATTTATGAGAATGATTTGATGAAAACTTTGATTATTATTTTCATAGCTAATTTAATGCTATATGAAAATAATTTAGATTGAAAAATTTAATCCAAACTCACCTGAACCGTTGGATCGTTCGGATCAGATCTGGAACGCTGATCTGGATGTGGACCGTTGACTGCGCGGGTAGATTGAGACCAACAATCAATTTGTTTTCTTCCCTAGGAACGAATTGATCGCTTGCAATTGGTTCGGAATGACAGTGAAATGAGATTACCATCACACGGCTTGGACCTCAACTAAAAGCGGATTGGACTTCGGATCTCGGCCGGACTTCGGGTCGGATCTTTGGGTCGGATTTCCCTGGTAGGGCGAAGAAGACGATGGCGTGACCTTCAAAGGCTTCGTCGGCCTCCTGTGGTGGTGTTCGAGGCTCCTGGGTTTGTCGGCGGTTGAGATTTGAAAATTTGCAGAGCTTAAATCTTGATCCTTTAAGCAATCTAAAAACACTAGATCACTAAGAACAACTTCCTAAAGCTCTCTAAACACTCAATTTGGATCGAGTTTGATCCAAAAAACTTCGAATTTGTGATTTTCTCTCTCTAAATCCTAACTTCAAAATTTTCGAATGCTTTGAATCTCTGAGTAATCCTTGCGATTGTTCTCTCTCTTTTTTTTTTTTTCTTTTTTGAAATTTTTTTTTTCTAGATTTTCCCTTGCTATGCCTCTCTTGTTTGAAATTTTTTCAGATCTGGATCTTGTGTTCTGAGGAGGATCGGGGTTGTGGTTTATATAGAGCTTGAGGGGAAGTGAAACGGATCACGACCATTAATGACCGTTACAAAACTTGAATTCGGCCGTTAATGGCCGTCGGTTACAAAACTTGAATTCGACCATTAATGGCCATCCGTTACAAAACTTGAATTCGACTGTTAATGACCGTCCGTTACAAAACTTGAATTCGACCGTTAATGACCGTCCATTACAAAACTTGAATCCGGCCGTTAATGGCCGTCGGTTACAAAACTTGAATTCGGCCGTTAATGGCCGTCGGTTACAAAACTTGAATTCGATCATTAATGGCCGTCGGTTACAAAACTTGAATTCGGTCATTAATGGCCGTCGGTTACAAAACTTGAATTCGGCCATTAATGGCCGTCGGTTACAAAACTTGAATTCGACCATTAATGGCCGTCCGTTACAAAACTTGAATTCGGCCATTAATGGCCGTCGGTTACAAAACTTGAATTTGACCGTTAATGGCCGTTACAAAACTTGAATTCGGCCATTAATGGCCGTTGGTTACGAATTGATTCGAAGGATCGGGAGTTACAAAATTGCCAACATAAATTTATTTTAAAGCACATAAGTGTCTTTTGATCTTCCTCTTTCTTTTTTTGATTTTTTAAACTTCTAAAAACTTATTTACTAAAGATGGGGTTTATTATTATTATTATTTTTTTTTTTTAGATTTCTTAATTTTCAAATTTTTATATTTTTTTTCCAATTTTGTAATTTTTTTATTTTTAAATTTGGCTAATTTATTTATTTTTTATAATTTTCAATTTTTATTGTATTTTCTACCTTTTTTATAATTTTTATGATTTTTTTATTACTATTTTTTCTTTTTTTATTTTCAAAAAGGGGCAAAAATGGGGTGTTGACACCGGCAAATCTGAATTCTACACTGGCAGCGTAGAAGCCAGCATACGTGATAAAGCTAACGGCTTACAGCCAGTGTACACTAACATAAAATAACATGTAAAACATAAGAAAACCGGCATCTAGGTATCAACGTCGCCGCATGATTTCCTTGCGTGAAGTCTGTTTTTCACAAATAGATTATATGTATATATAAATAATAGTAAAACATATATTATATATATTAGAAAAAACAGATTTTTACCAAGTAAATAAATGCACAATAATTATAATAATACTAATGACAATAATAGGTTTAATATTTGAGGAATATTAAACCCTAAAAACTATAGGAAAACATTAGTGTTGTTAGCAACTATAATTGTTAAATATTTGTTTTATATAGATAATATATAAGAATAGAAATCTAAATAAGCTAAAATTATGAATAATGTGATATCTAAAAAAGAAAAAATAATTAGATAAATTAGATTAAGAGAAACATGACTAAACTAAATAATAAGAGATAAATACTAATTACCATAATAGGCTAACTAAAGAATGATATAAAGGTAGTGATAATAATAATGGTAAAATATCAAACTACTAAATACAACTTCTATGACTACTCAATAAAAACATATAAATATCCAACAAGATCAAGAAAAGCAAAATAAAAATAAAATATTAAATATTAATGGTTATCATAAGACCATTAAAGGACCAAAATAGTAATAGAAACAAAACCAAATACAAATATAGGACACTTAGACGCTTGTAGGAGTTCAGTTATATAATTTATGCCTTATGGATGAATAATTTTATTCATCTATGTGACTTTGATACTATAAAGGACTTTCTAACTAATTATTACAACTAGCCACTGTCAGCAGGTGAGTAACTCAAATCTATTATATTGTTTGTGTTTGTAACTAGTAGCATATGTAATGCAAAGATAATAATACAGTTGTTGTGGAAAGCCTGATGAGAATGAATTTTGATTTGAGCTGATTGTTTGTGATGCCAAAACGAGTTAATGAAAGTGATAATACGATTGAGTGATGATGTGAAATAGTATGATGATTACTGTGTGTAATGTATGATCACTAATAAACCAAAAGTATTCCTATTTTATGAATGCCAAAATGAACTTTTATTGATCATTTTATTGATAAATATTATGAATTTGGCACTTAAAAATATTAATTTATGTTTTCAAGTCTTTAAAGAAGATATTTTATAAAAGGAAGGAAAAACGGGTCAAAAATGTAAAGTTTGGACCAAAAAGTGGTTAACACATCAAAGACATGCCATGTCTTTCAACCATGTCAAGGAAAAGCACAATCGAAGTCTAAATCTTAAGTTTTGAGAAGATACAACAGCGACATGACCTGTTACAAACCGTGTCAATCTGGAAAATTAACTTTGCAAGGGACATTTCTGAGACAAGACGTGTCCCAAGTCGTGTCAATGAAGAAAAAAGACCATAGCCTGTTACACGACTCTAAGACAAGCCGTGTCCCCAGCCGTGTTAATTTTCACATAAAGGAAAACAACCCGACATGCCTAGTGACACGGCCTGTCCCTAAACCTGTCGATTTGACAGTCCGTTACTTTTTGAGAAACGGCTTTTTTATTGAATAGTAACCACCTATTTATTAAAGAAACGCCTATTGGACATTAAATGGGTATTACTTTGGAAAGCTAAGAGACCCGTCACTCCTGTAACTTCCCATTTCCTCCATCAATGAGCATTCAATTCCATTTATGCAAAGATCATTATAAAATGAAGATGGTGGGAAGAATAAAAAAAAGAAGAACAAGAAAAGGAGAGACAGAGGCAAGAGAAACACACTTTTGTGTACTTTCCCAGCAGCGTTTGTGCTTGAGCATATCAATCCACTAAGGAACATTGTTTGTATTGCTAATCTAATTTTAGATCCTTTCTATTTCTACTTGTTATTGATTTATATTGTTTTATCTATGGAGAAGTAGTTTAATATTGCTTGGGTATTGTGGATCATTGATTGATTTCATGTGATTTCTTTGTTCTTAATTTCAAAACATGTTGATTTTATTGTATTCAATAGCTTGCGCCTAAAGAATGAGTCTAACTGGATGGTGCATCCCATTGGATTCATGTCTGATTTTTGTTAAAAATAGACAAGAGGTTGATTTAATGAATAGATTAAAGCTATTGATCAGATTGCTCATAATCACCTAGAGATAGGGATGGTGAAATCTTCTGTCACTCGTTTTGAAATTCATCAGTTTGGTTTTAAAACAAAGGATTCTTATTCTTTATGCAAATTTAAGTTGCTAATAGTCATGAAGAGATTCTGGCAGTTTGACTTAGGTTTAGGTGCTTTTGACTTTGAGAGAAGCCTTAGCATAATTTAGTGAAGCTGATGGTTCAATAATCAATACAACTTTTTGAGAAAATTCTTGAGTCATATAAATAGACCTTAGGTGAAGCATGATCCAAACAACCTTGTGAATTGATTTATCCTTTTGCATGCTTGATGTGAAATATGTGAATATTAGACTTAGTTTAGTTTCTATATATATAAAACCAAATCTGATTTTGTCGGCTTGATAATAAGAAAAGAGTGAGTAGAAGTACTCATCAACGTTCCCTAAGAATATAACTTAGATCATTTCTCTATGCTACATCTGATGGGTGCGCTTACCTTGTAAGACCATAGTTGAAAAGAAAACAATTTAGAAAATTTATAAATGTAAAACTTGGTATTTCGAATCTATCAATCACCATGAATTCGAATAAGAATTATTGACTTATTAAATAACATGGTCATGCATTGCACATACTGTGTTATTGCATATACAAAAGGGTGACAGCCTGCTACATATTAATATTTCGATTCTTTGTTAATGCTTGGTTTTTCTAAAGTGTTAGTTTTTCCATGGTTTTCTTTGTTCCGTCAGCTCTACAGAAACTAGGTGGCAACGAAGAACACCACTCATAGTATCGCTTTGAAATGATTAATACTTAGGGAGTTTCTAAGGATTGATACAGGAAATAGTCAGTTAAAACACCATTAAACTAAAAGTGATAACCTTAAGACGAGAAATCGTTGTTTTTCTTGTAAAATTAGTCTCTCGTGGCAGGTGGGTCATAAAGTAATTGTTCTTCTACCCTAAAAAGAGGACATAAATCTTTTTCCTGTTTGGATTCTAGATCATCCAAGCTTGTATTTGAGCATATTTTTTATTGATTGCATTACATATGATTTGTTAATAAATTTATTTAATGTGCAATATATCTAGTTATTCACTGAGCCCATGGTTTCGCTCATACTCCTAAAGACATTTCAAGTTTACTCTATGACTGTAGCTAGTTACATCCAGGAGTATGGCTCCGGTAAGAGCTTAGGAGCTAAAAGCTCATTGGTCAAATCGGGATAAGTTGTTTTCTATTATTTCTAGTATAGATTAGATAGTTTACAGATTATCAGTTATGTATTTGAAGCATCCTGGAAAGATTATATGGTCTGTAATATCTTTATGATACATGTTACTTGTGATGATAATTATTTACTAATTTACGTCTTACATGTATTTATCTTTTCTTTTCAAAGCAACTAAAAGATCATATTGATTGAAAAATATGTCACTCTACTAAGGTAATCTAGTAATAGTATTCAAGTGTGGCTTGTTTGCTACTATTGGGATACTCTCGGGATGTGACAAAGGATACATTCTCCCTAAAATTATCTTAGAAGATTTGCATGCAAATGCAAAGCTCTTAAAGTCTCAATAAGATGTTGATGTTTTCGTTCAACTATACCACTTTGTTTGGTATATATGTCATCGTTTGTTGGTAAACAATACCAAGTTTAGAAAATAACTATAGGCATTGATGTTTAACAATCTCAGAGCCATTATCAGATCTAATAAACTTTGGAGTTGCATTGAAATGGTTTTTAATATATGAGAAGAAATTGGTTAAAATAGCAGGAACTTGAGACTTATCTTAGAGAAGATATGTCCATGTGCAACATAAGAAATCATCAACTAAAGTAAAAAAAAAAAAAAAAAATCGTGCAGCTGTAGTATTTTCTATTTCGTATAGGCCCCAAAGGTCAACATGAATCAATTCAAACACAGTTAAAGTATGCGTATCACTTCTATCAAAAGGAATGCAATGAAGCATAGAAAGATTGCAAGTCTCACAAAGAAATCATGGTTTCTCGCAATTTTACAATTAGGAATATGCATAAGCATTAACAAAGAAGATTGACTAAGATGATTATGAAGTAAAACAATATCAGAATCAGTTAAAAGGGAATGGCAAAAACCATCATTCAAACTAGAAAGACACAAAGTTCTAAAAGAATTCAAACTACTCTTTATTAGCTAACTATCTAACACATAAAATCCATATTTCTTCTTTACAATTGCCACAAGTTCTTTAGTTGAATTAAAATACCTAAAATGTTAACCCAAGTTAGAAATATAAAGTAGATAGTTTAAATGGATCAAATAAGTAAATAATAAAAACTTTATAGGTAATTTGATGCGACTAAATTAGTAAATAGATTTAAATTGAAATTGAGACTTGAAATATTTTACAAAATCATCTATTTTCCTTGATAACTTTTCTTAACAAATCAAACTATATAATTTTAACTTAATTCTTTATTTTAACCTCCTTTTATTTCAATTTCAAATTCTTAAATCCCAAAACAAATATTTTAAATGTTTTGAAAACTCCTGAAGCCTTAAACTTTAGCTATCTTTCATTTTGTAAAATCTTATTAATTTTTTAAATCAATTACTTACTTAAAAATATCAGTTTTGGACCAAAACCAATTTAAATATCAATTTCTTGTAAACTAAACTTCTAAAGTATGTTTCTAAATCAAGTTAGTAATTTTTTTAATATATATTCTCAAATTATTTTCAAATTAGTTTTGATACTTAAAATAATTATCTGAAAGGTTTAAGCCCTAAACCTTTATCAATAAATATCTCAAACTTTTTACCTTTAAATATCTTTTTTCCCTTTTAATTTTTTTAACTACCCTAATCCTTTTCCCTTCCTCTCTCTCTCCATTGATATTTTTCTTCTTCTTCTCCTTCTCTTCAATTTTCCTTTTCTTTCTCAATCTAAACCCAAATCTCAATTCAAACAAGAGTATAGGATAAATTAAAGGTAGAAATCAAGAATTAAGATGGAAGAACAAGATTGAATTAGAGGATTTAAACTAGAAGAAGTGGTGGGAAAAGATTAAGATGTTGGGTTTACCTAAAAGATAAGTTTTCTCTGTTTTAGTTTTTTATTTTGCATACAAATGTTATATTAGAGCTAGATAGATGCAGATCTTGTGATAGAACTTGTAAGTTAGTAATAAATGATCATGTATGTTAAAAACCTATATATATGTTTATTTGAGTAGATTAAGTGTTTGATTAAATGTCTTGTTGTAATTTGATTTGGAGATGTGACTAAAAGCATTTATGAGTTAATATTAAGCTTGGGAAAGTTGATAATATGATGTTTTTGATGATGTATATTGAATTGAAGTAGTTAAAATGTGAAGAATAAATAAAGGAAAATGTAACAGGGATTCCCCTATTCATCACAATCGTAACATGGCCCATAATCTCCTTGGAGCAAATTATTTTTGAAGGCAACGGCCGTGACGAGGAGCATGATCTCCTTTGATCACATTTTTCTTCGTGATCACAAGTGTGACAAGGACCATATTGACTACTACGGGCCCCATCATGGCCGTGACGAGACAAACAATGGAGATCACATGCTCAATAATGGGCGTGATGAAGATGGTGACGACGATCATGGCCTCCATCATGGGTGTGATTTGTCCCATAGTACTATTCTTAAAAAAGAAAGAAAAAGAAAGAAGAAGAAAGAAAGATAAAATAAAGTAAATGAATGATAGTTAATGTGATGTGTTAGTTAAATGATATAATTAAACATGAATTTATTTAATTTATAGATTTAATAAATAATTGGATTAACTTAAGTTCAACTTGACCTAAATGAACTTAAATGAGTTAAAATGAATTAGATTGCTTAAGTTTAATCACTTTGACTTAGTAATTGAATTAAATGGTTAGTTCTAATCAATTTAGCTAAGTTAAGGTAATATAGACTTGATAAATAATGATTAGCTTGAATTAATGAATTGGGATAATCTTAGTTTAATATGGAGAATATGTTGTTTCAAATATGTGTTTGCTTAAGAAATAGATTTTTTTTTTTTTTTTTTTTTTTGTATATGAATGCCTTGTTAATGCTTTTGTAATAAATGACTATAATCAAATGAAAAGAAATACTTTGATAGACAAAGGAGAACTGTTTGTATTTCGGTGGGGCGATATTCGCAACCATAGCGAGATTTTAAATTAGTGTATGATCAAATAGGACAGTAAAATTAGTTAAATGTAATGAATAATCTATTTAATTGCTTATATAGTTTACATTCTTAAACAAATGTTTGAGTTTGACTTTTGAATCTTTCGTATTTTCTTCTAAAATGATGTCTGAGCCTTTATTTGGATTTCATATGAAAGGTACGTAGTAACTTGTATGATGATTGTTAGGATAGACATCTTAAAATGAACTAAAACTTAAACTCGCTTAAGTATTGATGAGTGTTGCTTGTGCTTGTGCCGTTGAATCTAGTTCGTAGAGCGGCAACCTTATCATGATACAATGGCATGGTGGTTAGGCGCTGAGATGTCATGATGCAATGATAAATACCATGATGCAATGGTGAATTATATGTGACTCAGTGGGTAGCTGATGAGGTAAATGGTTCGGCGCAACATTCACTTAGGCTTGGAATGAAGTAACATGTTTTAGTTCATGCTTATGAGACCAGTTGAATTAATTGATGTTATGGACTGGGATAAGTGGTATGTATGAAGATTGTAAACCCTAGATGAGGTTATTTTCTCTTTCTCTATTAGATATAGGAGATATAGGTATCCGGACTTCCTATATTAGCCCCCTGAGCAGCTGTTGTTACTCAGGACCCTCAGATTCCCATTAGCTTGTCTTAAAGTATGAGTATTCCAATGTTGATTTGTTTGCTTTCAATTAAAGATTATTAACTTGTTGTTTGTGCATTATACTTAGCTAAGCTTGTGTGCTATTCCGTGTGTGCCTGTATTGTTGTGTACTGAGTTTCGGCTCATTATTGTGGTTGTTGTTCTTTTTCTAGGTGATGATGATGAGGATGATGTTTATGTTATTGAGGATGATGATTCGGGTATAGGAAATCCGTGAAATGCTTAGGGAGAATAAAGTGAAATAGGGCATTGGATTATTTGTATTTAGTTTATATTTTGTTTTGTATAAGGAATTGGATTTATCTTTTTAAATTGTATTTTCTTTTAAATAAAGCCTGGTGTTGCCCTAGTGTTTGTAAATGTTGATTTACCTTTAAAGGTAGATTGTAAAATGATATTATAAAACTTTGTTTCTTAAAAAGTTGGTCTGCTCTAGTAGGGGTAGAGATTTTTATTATGTTTTTAAAGTTAATTCACCGCTGCTAAATCCAATTATTTTAGACATCTAAACCAATGATTTCAGTAATCTAAAATCGGTAAGCAATATTCAAAATAAACATATCATTCTAGGAAGCTTAAGCATGTAATACATAAAGTATTATACTTGACAGTAATACCTTAATTAAATTTAGGGCGTTACATGAATGATACTAAAAACAACATTTTTGAAAATCAAAATTAGCTTGTAATTTTTTATTCTTTAACAATTGAGACAAAGAAAACAGGTTATGTTTGAATTTAGGAACAAAAAGGACACTGTGAAGAGTAATTTGAGGGTTTAAAAAAATCACCCACTATTTAAACAGTTTGTGAAGTTCCATCGGGTAGTTTGATAGCTATTGGTTTAGAAATGGTTTGTCGATTATGTAGGAGATGTCTATATGGTGTAATATGGTTTGTTGCACCATCATCTACTATCCAAAAATCATACATATTATTCAAACGCGAAGATTCAACATTAATGGATATTATGGAGCAAATGTTACTAGAATTATTTATTCCATTTGTTGTTTCTATTGCATCTTTTCCTTTTATCATTCTAGCAACTTTATTGCAAACAAGCTAAAGCATTTATGGTGTCATGATATTGCTTCTCATATCTCCACTCATATGTTGTATTCTCGAACCTTATGACATTTTTTCAAAAAAAAATCATGAAAAAAAAAGAATGTATTATCTACGCTTGCTTTGATATAATGTAAAATATTTAATCAAAATAAAGATTTCTTGACCAACATTAACGTATAGGAAGTTCCTTGTTGTTTACTCTCTAAAATGACTGAACGATCAAGGAGAAAATATGAACATAAAAGTTTTTGTTATCTATTACTCAATTGATATATATATACACACACAGCTATATGAAAGGATAATTACAAAACTACATTAAAGGATGTGTTAACTACCCTAAATGTTGTGTTGACATAAAGGTTGTGTTTACTGCCTTAAATGCTGTGTTGGCACGAATATTAACAAACACACGTATAGTATTTCCACATACGTCACCTCAAAGATTTGAAATTGTTAATTGCCCGAATTTAACATCACTTCCAAAAAGCATGAGTGAACTTAAGTCCCTAGAGTACTTAAGGATAGCTGGATGTCTAGTGCTGGAGAACAAGTGTAAAAAAGATGATGGAGAGGAGTGGCACAAGATTGCTCATGTTCCATATGTGTTGCATGTTATATGCATGGGAGGTAAGTCAAGATCCATCATCACTATACCATATTGTAGTTTATGATTAACAATTATCGTATGTCATTTTTTTTTCATTTACAATAGAAAAAGGTTTTGTTCTTTTGGTGTTAACGCTTCTCAGGGGGTCATTTATGCTAGGATTGCTCTACATAAAGCACGCTTAACTATAGAGTTCCGACGAACTCCAAGCCATTACACCAAAAGGCACATCTATGATTAGAGTTCTACCATCTATATTTAAGGGATATCACAGCTCAATTGATGAAAGGCATTGCCTGTATGGAAAATAAAAGGCCTAAGCCCTATGATCAAGTTACGGAGTCTGCAAAAAAGACTCATTACCTTGGGTAGGAGAACAATACCTCTTTGTGAGGGTAGCCAAAACCCAACAAATGGTGAGGTCGTCACAGAATATTTCATTCTTGATATGCTTGATTCATTCGCTGATACACTTGTTGTGCATGTTTCATGTGAATGATTTGAATTCACAAGTAGCATCCTTTTTTAGCTTATATACATATGTCTTCTATTTTTTTTTTTTTTCATATGAATATATTTCTCCTGCCTCGAAATGGTAATAATTATATGTAGTCTTTGCTACCACTTTTGATAAATATTTTAAGGATGCACAACAAAGCTTTACACAAAGATATTACCCCACATAGGTCACACATCTTGATGAGTCATGCGGGATTACTTTTGCGCACTCTCCTAATGGTATAGTGATGAAATAAAGAACTTAAAACAATTTCTTAAGTGACGAAATTGATATCGAGCTTTCAAAATCGAAGTAGGTTATAAAGTTATTAATATTGTTACGTTGTTGTATTCAACCATTCATATCATAGGCTGATGAAGCACTATGCTAGGTTTCAAAATACTTCACATATTGTAGACTTTCCTCCCCCAGTCATTGTCTGTCATAACTGTTTTATCTTTTAGAAAGCTGAAGCACTTTAGGAGGAGTATGTCATCTTGACTCCAACTAATTCATTGCTTAGTAGCTATTTGATGATTGATTACCACTCTTTAAGCTAAACGTGTTATATCATGACAAGCTTCAACACTAGTGGAAGCTATTTATAGCTTTCCTTAACCAAGGTTTGCCACGTAATGATAATAGTGTTCATCTCCTGGGGTGGTGTGGTAGCTAAGTCTAAGCCTCAAATATCATTACCAAAAATGTCCTTAGTAATGATAACTATGCGCTTAGGAGTAGAGCTCGACTTAGTTACATTAGTGCAAAGTAAAATGATGGTGGAATTGCTTAGAGTCAATGATCTATGTGACTTGTTGTAAAACTTGCATGAATATGAGTTTTGATTATTTATTCATGTCAATGAATGTCAAAATACCACTTAGGCTGCATGTAGTATGCACATGCGCTTAGGAAGTAATGCTTTCACTCAGTAGAATCAAGTTATGAAGTAATGACAAATTATTTTGCCTATTGTGTTGCGCATTGGAGTAGTGCTCTCACTTACTAGCAACAATATTATAAATACTTAGAGTGGTTGATGGGTCACGCTTTGAGCAACACTAGCATTATGTGCCTTATAGGCTTGATACCTGAATAATCAAGTTTAATTGGTCAAGAGGGCATTTCCTAATACTTAATTATTCATGACATGTTGTCAAAGTAGCACTCTACACTATGTTAGATGTGACATTGTACTGTCATGTGCTTGAGAGATAATGCTTCCATCAGTTAGCGTGACACAGTTGTATTCATGCACTTAGGAGACTATGCTCTTACTAAGTAAAAGTAACGTATAAGATATTATGATTATAATTGATACAACGTTTTATATGTTGTTAAGTGTATTAGTATTGTAAGGTTGTTTAGATTCATTTGACCTAAAGGGACCTTATGTGTAATTATCATAAATATGAGGCTTGCTTAGACTCAATGATCTAAGGGACCTCTTGTAGAAATTACATAGGAGTGAACCTTACTTAGACTCAATGACCTAAGGGACTTCTTATAGAACTTTCATGAGCATGAGACTTATTTAGACTCAATGATCTAAGGGACATTTTTTAGCATGTAATACTTTGGAATAAGGCTTTTACTTGCCAGTGATAGTATTTAAATGACCACTTTAGAGAAGTATTTGATCGTGTTTAAGCAACGATAGTGATACAGGTATTCAATGCTCGAGATTAAGAATTTTAATTTTGTTTGTAATGGCCTGGAACTCCGCTCATCGAATTATTGTTTGCTTTGGTGAAGTACCGCATGGTTTTGTCCTTGGTATCAGTTGCTTCCCAAGAGGTCACCCATCCTGGGAGTGCTCCGTACTACTAAATACGCTTAACTTTAGAATTTTGATGAACTCCAAGCCATTACATCAAAAGGTGACTCGATGATTAAAGTTTTACACCTTATATTTGAGAGGTATTTCATATTCTCTTACTTACAGAACTAACGTTCTTGTTCGTTTCTTTATACTGGTCCAAAACCACATTAGGTAGGGAGGACATCAGTTCCCCCACTTTTAGGTAGTGAATTGCTCTAATATCGCCTATAACAACTCAGAACTCCACTCACCAAGGTATTATTCTCTTTGGCGAAATGCCGCATGGTTTTTGTTCTTAGTGTCAGCTGCTTCCCAAGAGGTCTCCCGTCCTGGAAGTGTTCCCTACTAAGCACACTTAACTAAAAGACGCCTCAATGATTAGAGCTCAATCACCTTATCTTTGAGGGGTATTGCATAGTTAACCAATGAGATACTTCCCGGCACTTGATTTCCTAGCATAAGTTACTTGGAAAGTTTTATATTACAACAACTCCAACAAAAAAGTAGCATAATAATAAATTGGCTTAACACTATGCACCTAAGAGACATTACTCATACTAGTTTGCAGTATATGAGATTGATTTATCACCATGCTCTTAATAGCAAATGCTCTTACTAGTCAGCAGTGATAAAATAATTGATTGTTGTATCATGTGTAATAGAAGCTTGACGCCTTAGTGTTTCCATCAGTGGATTAAGAGGGTATTTCCCAATATTCAATCACTTATTGCTTGAAGCATTGCTGTCTACATAGCTCGGATGTGATATCATGGTATGAGAAAAGAAAAAACAAATGAATGAACACATTTCATATTATAATAAGATGATACCATAATAGGTTAAAAAAAAGAAAATATCCTTTATTAATAAGGAAACATGCATTGCTTTGCTTATATAAGGAAAAGAAAAAGGTAAGGTGAACATTCTACCATAAAAATTAGATTTTTTACTAACATCCCCTTTTGTTTTACCTCCAAGTCCTTAGCCTCTTTCTTCATATGTCTTTGTTAGTTGCACTATCTTGTTCTTGTTGTCATAAATTCACAAGTAACGGTATTCACATGCCATGTTGGGAGTTATGTGTAGGAAGTGGATTACTTTGGATGTCATTGTCTTCAATCATGAGCTCTCCAGTTTGTTTACGATCATTGAATATCTTTTTTAAGGTCCAGCAATCCATTATAGCATTACCAACTGTTCTATGGAATCTACAAAAATGAGGTTTGCTCTTTTCCTCGGTTGTAGTTAGGTAAGCATTCAACTCTTAGAAGTATAATATTCTCATCTTGTAATCACTGATCAAGTATTGCATGCCCTTTTCCCATTGAGCATGCCAACCAAAGGGCTTGTGTAGGCCCTTTTGGTTTGTCACCTCTTGGCTTCTTACTATCCTCAGGGCCTTCGCCTTGGGCTAAGTTAAGAGATGTAGGTCTTTTCACAAACCTCCTAGCATCCCCTTATTGTCTTGTAATAGAGTTATTGGTTCCTCGTGCATTCTAAATGAGTTTAGTGAAGGAGCATATATTAAAGTTCTCTTAGTGAACAATGTATTCAATGAACATCCCTTGAATACAAATTTTCACCAATTCCTTTTCATCACAAACATCTTGGATATCCAATGAGCACTCTCTAAAACACTCTATGTAATCCATAAGATGTTCTTTTTCCATCCGATGTGTCCTCCTTAAGTTAGTAATTGTGACTTGTTCTTAGATCGAAAAGAGCTTTTCCAAGAAAAGTTTGCACATGGTCTCCCTTGAATCAACTGACCCTAGAGGGAGATTGGCATACAAAGTGCATGCCTTTTCAGTAAGTGATTTAGGGAATTCTTTGAGCTTCAGATTATCATTGAACCCATATACTTTTAGTGTTTCAATGAACTTTAACAAATGTTCTTTAGTACTCCCATTTTTACCATTGAACCTCATGGATATAAGAGTTACATAATCCTTAGGGTAAGGTATTCTAGTAATGCATTGATGATGTGGGAGTTTCAAATCCAGTACTCTTGTGGAAGACTTAGTTTAGATTTCCTTCAAGTAGACATCAAAGTTTTTCTTTCTTATAAAAACTTTCCTTGGTGTAAATATCAATGGTGCTGTTGGTACAGCTAGTGCAGTTAATACCAATGTTGTCAGAACCGGACTGGGGTTTGACCCGAAAAAGCTAGAGAGTCAGGAGTCGAGGGGTCAAACTGGGATCACGAAAAAGTAAAAATATAAGGGATAATTAATTATGAAAGACCATTATATATGACATCACTGAATTAAATATATATTTAGATCAAATTCATTAATTAATTATTAAATAAACATGATATAATGATTATATTTTATATTTTATAATAAAGTATGAATAAATATTTAAATTTCTAGTTTTTTTTTTTCATTTTTTGTCTAGGTCAATCGATTTGACCTCTTGGGTCTCTTAGTTCAACAGAGTCAATCAGGGTCTCGCCGGTTCAATGAAAAAACGAATCTTAGGTGAAACCCGGCCCGGCATTAGTGTTGGTTCCAATCGAAACGACCAGTTTAAGCTAGTTTTGACAACAATGGTTAGTACAATTGGGGCTTGAGTGAGATTAGAACTAAGTGGGGGAGCGTTTGCACTCAGGTTGGCATGAGAGGGTACACATGAAGACAAAGACCCACCAAGATGGATTCTTGGATTGTTCTCTTTGGATATTGGTTGTTGCTCAGCTGCAACTTGTGGTGATGGTGCTTGCACATTCACCCTCTAAAGCATATTCACCTGAATGGTAAGAGCAAAAGTGAGTTAAGATAAAGAGGAGGTGTCTTGTTGCACATTTAGGGTAGGCTTAACAGGGTTGTACCATGAAGCGCAGCAGCATTGGCAACTATCCCTAGTACGAGATGAGCAAATGTAGCTAGGAATTAGTTCAAAACCTTAGTGTTCTCCTCCATTGTTCATATCATCCATTCATTACCTTCTTGTATGGCACGCATTATCTGTGCTATGTTAGGAATGATGCCTTACGCATCGACGATAGAGTTGGCAGTGACATTAGAGTTGACGTCTTCTAACGCTAACATGTTTGGATAAATCAAATTGAGATTAGGATTGCTAGCATCTTAACTCGCACTATCATCTGAGTTAGTTTGCCTTCTTCTTGGTGGTGACATCATAACTATGTCAAGTTCCTTTGTTCCCTAGTGGAGTTGCCGAAATATAGATGTTTGGATTCGAGTGAAGTAGTCATAGCATGTGAGGAGTGAGACACAATAACACGTCAAGAATGATCAAAAGAGAAGAGAAACAGGCAGGAGGAGTATGCAATTTGAATGTCTCAAATGCACTTGTGATAGATGGAGAAGCTATTAAGTATCAAATCCCAGTAGCAGTAATGAATAAGTGTTTGATCACTTAAAACAAAGAATTCAGCAACACCTAATAGGAACCTCGCCAACCCGTGATGAGAGCCACTATCGTAATCGGGATTGAACCCAAGGATCATTTGAGAATTCTAATGGAAGCCATGACTTATTGCTTATATGGAGGCAAGAACCTTGGTATAGTCGAAGACACCACAACTGGTGATGGCAAGCCGATTGATAAGTCAAGAGGGTTGAACGCCACAAGAAATTCCCGATAAGTTTATAAATGAATTCACTCAGGAATTCATAGAAAAACTCTCTAATTTTCATTGATCAAAAGATATCTGTCTATGTTACATCACATACATTTATATAGGCTTTAATTAACCTAAAAGCTAAGCTACAATAAATAAGGAAAAATAATCTATTCATAACTCCTAGGGATATGTAAAGACAAAATTGACAATAAATAACCTATTAATGACTCATAGGAATATGTAAAGATAAACTTGACAATTAAATAAGAAAATATGAAAAGACATAAAAAGAAATCCAAAAAGATACACAAACTTAAATATCCCTAATAAATATAATAAATATCCTTAAGAAAATTATAAATATCACAAAAAGACATAAACGTAAATATGATATATATATATATAATATATATATTGTGTTGACGCTATTCTATCCTCATCATTCCCCCTTCTCGAAAAAGATCCGTCTCGAATCTCTAAACTGATGCGAATCATAAGTGACCTGCCTTGAGGCCAAACACCAAAATGCTTGGAAACATTGTTCCTCTTTCTTGAAAAAGTTTCGTTCTTGAATCTCCAAAATGATGCGAACCACAAGCGACTTGCCTTGAGACACGACACCAATATACTTGGAAACTTCTATCCTAAAAATCTAACCAGATTGATAAGCGACAAACCTCAATTTTTTTTCTCTTCCTTTTTTCTCTTTCCTTTTTTTAAACAAAGATACAAGCAGGATATGAACGACTCAAGTTACCTTTAATCGAACTGGATATGGATTCTTAGAATACCAAAAGCTCTTATACCAAATGATAGGAACCCCGCCAACCCGTGATAAGACCCGCTATCGTAATCGGGATTGAACTCAAGGATCGTCTAAGAATTCTGGTGGAAGGCGCGACCCGTTGTCTATATGAAGGCAATAACCTTGGTATAGTCAAAGACGTCATAACTAGTGATGACAAGCCGATTGATAAGTCAAGAGGGATGGATGCTACAAAAAATTTTCGATAAGTTCATGAACGAATTCACTCAGAAATTCATAGAAAAAAACTCTCTAATTTTCATTTATCAAAAGATATCTGTCTATGTTACATCCCATATATTTATATAGGCTTTAATTAGCCTAAAAACTAAGCTACAATAAATAAGGAAAAAGAACCTGTTAAAGACTCTTAGGGATATGTAGAGACGAAATTGACAATAAACAACTTATTAATTACTCCTAGGAATATGTAAAGACAAACTTAACAATTAAACAAGAAAATATGAAAAGACATAAAAAGAAATAAGAAAAGACACAAAAACTTAAATATCCCTAATAAATACAATAAATAACCCCAAGAAAATAAGAAATATCCCAAAAAGACATAAACTTAGATATGTATAGATTTTTTTTTTTTTTGTATTGACGTTATCCGATCCTCATCATTCCCTCCTTCTAAAAAATGATTTGTCCTTGAATCTCCAAACTAATGCGAATCACCAGTGACCAGCCTTGAGACCCAACATCAATATGCTTTGAAACATCGTTCCTCTTTCTTGAAAAAGTTTTGCTCTTGAATCTCCAAAATGATGCGAACCACAAGCGACCTGCCTTGAGACCCGACACCATTGTGCTTGGAAACTTCTATCCCAAAAATCTAACTAGGTTGATAAGCGACAAATCTCAATTTGTTTTGTGTCTTAATCTTTTCTTCTTCCCCTCTTTTTTCAAACAAAGATACAAGCAGGATATGAATGACTCAAGTTACCTCTAGTCGAACTGGACATGGATTCTTAGAATACCAAAAGCTCTTATACCAAATGATAGAAACCCCGCCAACCCATGACAAGACCCGCTATCGTAATCGGGATTGAACCCAAGGATCGTCT
This sequence comes from Combretum micranthum, assembly GCA_024138025.1. NCBI lineage: Eukaryota > Viridiplantae > Streptophyta > Magnoliopsida > Myrtales > Combretaceae > Combretum > Combretum micranthum. Next base: position 43,201 of record JAMXBD010002240.1, read on the forward strand.
AAGAATTCTAGTAGAAGCCGCGACCCATTGCCTATATGAAGTTAAAAACCTTGATATAGTCGAAGACATCACAACCGGTGATGGCAAGCCGATTGATAAGTCAAGAGGGGTGAACGCCCCTGAGAAATTTCTAATAAGTTCATAAACGAATTCATTCAGAAATTCATAGAAAAAACTCTCTAATTTTCATTGATCAAAAGATATCTATCTATGTTAAATCCCATACATTTATATAGGTTTTAATTAGCCTAAAAACTAAGCTATAATAAATAAGGAAAATAACCTATTAATGACTCTTAGGTATATGTAGAGACAAAATTGACAATAAACAACCTATTAATGACTCCTAGGAATATGTAAAAACAAACTTAACAATTAAACAAGGAAATATAAAAAGACATAAAAAGAAATATGAAATGACACAAAAACTTAAATATCCCTAATAAATACAATAAATATCCCTAAGAAAATAATAAATATCCCAAAAAAGACATAAACTTAAATATGTATGTATTTTTTTTTTTTTGTGTTGATGCCATCCGATCCTCATCAGCACCTCAATGTTCTTATCTGATTTTTTCTTTCCTCAAATGAGAAGAGGCTTGGGGAATTTATAGAGTTTGGCCATCAACAACATCTGTTAGATTACATTGACAATCAATGGCCAAGATGAATCCCTTTTAGTGCATGAGCCATAGTGAGAAGGGTCGGATGACGGATAGGTCGATCCAATCGGTTCTATTCCAAGCCTATTATGCTAAATCTCCCTTGATCAACCCAAAAAAGGATTAGACTTGCTAGGCCTTGTCACTAGCTCGCAAGTCAAATCCAAATAATTAAATATTAATATTTGTATTTTTAAGCCCATTCACACATAATTCCATGTGTTAAGGAAAATAGATGGAATCATAATTATCATAAAGACAAAATAAGATATGGTAAATTGGTTTTATATTAAAAAAAGTAATTAAAAAAATCTAAGAGTAATTTTAAAAAATTTCCCCCCTTCCCCTTCTTATTCTTGCTTTGGAGAATTAAAAAAATGATGGAATCCATAAAAAAATATTATTTTTTTTTTTTTCTTTTTAACCTCCCCTTTTAAAATATAGAAGAAATAAAATTTAATCTCCTTAATGTTCTCTTCCTCCCAAGCATTAATTTGTCTTCTTACGGCTTTAGCAAAAGCTTTCCCAGTTCCCACGGTCGCTGTCACTCAAGGCGCCTTTCCACCGCTATTCACGATACCTTTGTCGGAAAATTTTTTTACCCATCAATTTTCTATTTTACGGGTACATCCCAACCATATTTTAATAACGTATCCTAATATTTTATTATATACTAATTATATACTATCATATAACATAAATTTAAAACTTTTTAAAGGCTATTGGATCCATCTCGAAACTATAATTAATATTTGAAAAACTTAAATCGAATTTCAAAGCATAACCTACTAAATCATTATTTTAATTCTAACGTAATTAAATTATGTATACTTCAAAACACAAATTGCATTACAATTATCCATGTTATAAACTATAGAATCGATTTCTAAGGCCTTGCCAGGTTGAATAGTTTGAACAGTGATTACAATAAAACACATGTTATATACCCCTTTAAGCTTTACTTAATTTTTTCTATTTTAGCATTTTGCATTTTGTAAAACTAGTTGTACAAGATCACTTGATCTTACTTTTGTCATGACATTACAAAGTTTGGTTAAATTATGATTTTATTAACTCAGATCTACATCTACATCGACTCCCCCGTAGAATCACGTGTCGAATCTCAAAACACCATGTTACTGACACCGATCTCCAGCTGTTCCCGTTCAGCTCCCTGCCCGTCTTTGTACTGACCGTTCCGCTTGTTAAACTATTAAAATAAAAAAAAAAAGTAGAAAAAAAATAAATAAATAAAGGACGACAGCAAACAAGTGCAATGTTCTTGGACAGAGTTTAGCACATGAATGAGCCAGATGCAGATCTAGTCAAAGTTGTTAAAGGTCAAAAGTGTGTTAAAGGTAAACTAACCCTAGCTCAAAAACATATTATATATCATGAATGTGAAATTAAATATTATCATTAACTAATGTAATTTAAATCATCTTAATATTCTTCCTCAAGCTGGAGTATATGTGTGTGTATATGTATATGTATGTATGTTCGGAGAAAACACCCTAATTCCTAATCATGATAATAAACAAAAAAACCTGACTAACAAGCATTCGAATGGATTATTACATATACATATACACACACATATCATGTATAAATCATAATTGTAATAAAGTAAATAGTACCAAAGCAATATATATAAAAATTTCATACATATCATGTATAAATCCTGATTTTTAAACATTATATTGATAATTATTTCATTTAGATCTTAAATAAGTAATTATTATTATTACTTATTCTAAACATAAGATTATTTCGTGAAAAGTGATTGTACTTTCTTCAATTACTAATACTGATTATAATAAAAAGCAAAACATAAAATAGGTAATTGAATATTAAAAAAAAATCAACTAATGTAGGAAAGAGATGTTGGCTAAAACATTGAGTAGTAAATAGAGAGAGGCAGTTTGATGGCTAAAGAAAGAATGCAAAATATAATTCAATAAGGAAGTGTGACATCTCAAATATATAAGAAACAAAATCACGTTTTATCTAACTTATCTAAATGGTATAATAATAATTATAATAATAAAAATAATACCTTTCGAAAAATATTACAACAAACTAATATAGGCTTAAAATAAATAAATAAATAAAAATTGGTCGATTACACCCAAAATTTTCATTAAAAAAGTTATTAAAGAAATAAGTCTTGCAAAGCCTTCATACACAACTCAAAAAAAAAAAAAAGATCAGTTATAAACAAATAATATAAAAAATAAACAACATGATTTTGTAAAAACTTTGTTGATAAAAATGGTACAATTTACATCATCCAATTAAAAAATGTTTTTTGGATTTCAAAAATTAATATAAAAAAAGCTAAAATCTTTAAAATTATTCTGGACAAAGTATAAAGCAATTCCAACAACAAATTTCTAAAACAATCGTAAAGAGAGCCAATACAAAGAAATTATGTAAACAGTCTCAGGTTTAACAATGTATGTAGAAAGTGTCATCCAATCTAAAGCTTGATTCATGATAATTGATATATCTAGCCTCCACTGTTGGATTTGATTAATTCATAAGGCTTTTTGGTAGCCAATTAAGTAACTCATTGTTTAACTCTCTCCTATTTTAATTAGTTTAGCTTTATTTTGGAATACGTATAAATTTTAAAATAATAGTAAGCATCCTCTTAAAGAAATCACAGAGAAAACAAAGAGTTCCTTAATAATTAGATTTTTTTATATTGATATTATCTTGTGCAAATATAAAAATAAAATATTAGGAGTAAAAAAACGATGTGGCTATTAGGACTTGATATACGAACCAAACGAATTAGGCCAATCCATGGATTAAACAGGCCAGAAATTCTTGGTCCTAGCACGTCTATGTAAGCTCATGAGCTAAACAGGTAAAGTGAAGATCTTTTCTTATCTTTAAATTTTTATTTTTTTATATTAATTTGTGTAGAAGTTTAAACGTTTAAATATTATAGGGTTTATATAAAATGATTAATTTTATTACTATTTAAATTAATTTTATATAAATACAAGTTTTTAAAATAATTTATTAAAAATATACTTAATAAAAATATTATGATACATATGATGCGTGCATAATCCACCATCTTTATGACGTATGATAAATTATCTTAATATATCATCGTATGATTATTTTTTATTTAAAACTTTGTTTGGTTCTTGGGTCTGTTTGGATTGTCTGTTTTTCATCTGTATCTATATCTTTTTTAAAATGATATGTGTAAATATATCCGATTTGCATCTAAATTTTATCTATATTTGTTCTATTTGATCTTTTATGAGAACTGTCAACTTTTTTTATCTATATCTATTTTTTGAAAATAATTTATTAGAAAAAAGTTTGAAAAAGTGTCTGTATCTGCCGAAAAAAACCAAAACAAATAGACCCTTAAACTTCTCTTTTCTTTTAAGTTTGGCTCATGGGCCAGTCCGGCCCTCACGGACTCTCCCTCTTTGAATCGCAGATTCTGTAAGGCGTGCCATATTAAATTTTAGGAGTGCAAATTTTGTATGGTATCCATAGTCTCACTTCAGGAATACGACACAAAATAAGTGCTTTTTAAAACTTAAAATGCTTGGTAGCAAAATGTGGCAGTAGAAAGGACAAGTAAAGAAAAGACGTACTTTTGACAGCTCATAAAGCAGTAACAACGACAAGACTAGGACGGATATTTCGGCAAACGTTCGAGCCAGATCAAGACACCCTTCTTCTCCATCTCGATAAATCAAAACACCATCATCTTCCTTTTTATTCTCTTTTTTCCGGTGTTCACTGTCATCTTCTCGTTTAGGTCACCATAGACATTTCAAATTCAGCTTACATAAACTTTATAAATTTTTGACAATATGATTCATTAATTGATCCAAGTATTATGTCATCAACATATATTTATATAACTAATATATCATCTTTATAATACTTTATAAATAAAATTATGTCAATCGTATCTCTTTGATATCTACTTGAGATGAGACACTCACTGAGTATCTTATTCCAAGTTCTTCGTACTTGTTTCAGTTCATACGAAGGTTTTCTTAACTTAAAAACATATTTAAGCTTAAAAATATCTTCAAGTCTAAGTGGTTGTTCAACATACACTTCTTCTTTAATATAACCATTCAAAAAATGTACTTTTCACATCTATTTAAAATAACTTAAAATCCTTAAAATAAACATAAGCGAGCAAAAGACGAATAGCCTCAAGTCCAGCAACAAGTGCATATATTTCTTCATAATCTATTCCTTCTTTTTGTGAATATTTTTTAACTACAAGACTAGCTTTATTTCTAATAATTTTTCTATCTTCATCTAATTTATTTTTAAACATCCATTTTGTGCCTATAACATATTTATTTTGAGGTCTAGTAACTAGGTTTAAAACATTATTTCTTTGAAATTGAATTAGTTCCTCTTGCATAGCATTAATGCAATTATTATCATTTAAAGCTCTATCAATATTACTAGGTTCTATTTTAGACAACAAAGCAAAATGATTTTCAAGTTCTCATAACTTAGATCTGGTTTTTGTTTCTGATTGTATATCATCAATAATTAAACTAGGGGGATGAGATGGTTTATACTTCCATGTCTTTGAACTTTTGAGTTTATCAAAACATGTCTTTAGATTAACTTCTACTTTACTTTCTAATTTATCAAATTTTAAGGTTTCATCATATTTACTTTCTGATTTTGTCTCTGCTTTACTAGATTTTATGATTTTATATGATTTATCTTCTGATTTAGTTTCTAAAAGAGTAGAATTAGGATCATTATATTCTTTTATAGGCATAACAGATCATTATTGTCAAAATCATCTTTCACTTCATTAAGAAAATGCACATTAATAAATTCTTCAACGACTTTTGTTGTTTTACTATAAACATGATATGCTCTACTTGTAAACCCCCGAAAATTTCATAATTCTTAAAAATAATCCTAGAAGTCTAATATCAAAATTCAAATCCCGAAAATCGACTCAAGATAAAAACCAAATTCTAGACCGAGTCATAACACCGGAAGCGAAACCCTAAAAATCGAATCAAGTTAAAACTTGATCCAAAATAAGATCAAAAACGAGTTTTCTCAATCTTGAGAAAACGAGAACCCTCGAAACAAAATATAAAGTCCAACTACGGTTTAATCAACGTCCGTACGACAATCAAATCATCTACTCAATTCCTAAGACACAAATCAAAACGATAGATCCAAATACCGCTTAACAACGAAATGATAAATCTTAAATCCTTCAGTAAAATTTTAGAATCACAATTTTCAATTTTCACCAAAAGTCAAACTGAGTCAACTCATAACCCTAGACTCGGTTAAACAATCCCGAAAACTGAAAACTATTAAATATATCACAAATAAAATAAGATAAACCATAGATATTGAGCTAAAAATATAAAACGATCAAAACTCGAAAATTATACGATCTTACAAATGACTCAACAAAACCGGAAGTTAAACCAGAACCCTAAAAGTCAACAAAGCCTATAACAAACCTTAGTGCTTAAGATCCGACAATTCCGCATTCACAAACCCTAAAAAACGAAATTAAGTTAATAGCTTAAAATAGTTCGTAATAATATAGGGTAACATAAAAAAATAAGATTCGCGAATTTCGAGTGTCCTTCGGACTCAAACGGGATCAGTGCTCGAAAAGCGTGTCCCGGAGCTCGGAATATTAAAAATATTCCGTTTATACCAATAGACTCGTAAAAATACAATGATTCCAAAAATATCAGTTTTTGAATTTTTCGGTAGCTAAAAATTACAGATATCGCATTATTACGCGTATTTTTATTACTACCGATACTTTAATTGTCTAGTCTATTATTCATAGTACTTTTCTACTATTCATTACTATTTCACTATCTCTATTTTTTCTTAAATCTTTTTCTTACACCTACATATCTATTTTCTTACTTTTTTCATTTCCAATACAACTTTACACATCACTTCTTTATTACACAACAAATCTCTACCCCCCCCCCCCCCCCTCCCTAAGTACCAAACCGGTGCCCCCCCTCTCTCTTCCAACAATTTTTCTTTTTCAATTTATTTTATTATATCCAAAATTCACTCCAAAAATTCTATAAATACTTCATTCCTCTTTCATTCTTTCACACAATTCATTCTACTACCAAAACTCTCTCAAATTCACTACACAAACTCTCTCCATAAACTTTTTCTCTACCAAAAACTCTCTTTCATCAAATACTCACAAGAATTTCCCTTTATACAATACAACTACCATTTCTCCATAACCACATAACCATACATTCACTACCATCTTTATACCACAAAAATGTCTTAGGTAAAATTTTCTTTCAACCATTTAATTATCCATGTCATGTAACTTAGTATGACTATGGTGTTGTTTTGAAACTCATATGAGTAGTAAAAGCAACAACATGTTCATGTTTTGTTCTTGTACATAAGCTTTCTATTTTATTATGTTGTTATTATCATTGTTATTATTTGCTTCTAATCTAACTTATATTATGTATATTATGTATATATATTTATTTAGAGCATATAAACTCATTTGTTATTTATTTACTTTCAAGTTATGCAATTCATTTATTTCATGTTATTTTTAAGACTAGTCTTTGTAGTCTTAGACTTGTCCATATCAAGTCAAAACAATCTTTTATTTATTTTCTTTAATCTTTCGGAACTAGTCCATTCTTAGTCCCGGGACGCCTTGATAAAGCTAAGGCTCCAATACTTGATCAGAGATACCCTGATGAAGCTAAGGTTCCCAATACTTGATATTTTATTTTCTTGCTCATTATTTACTTCTAGTATTTTCTTATGTTCCTGTTACTTTATATGCTCATGATACTTGCATCTACATAATGTTAATGTCTCAACTAATCTAAAATTAGAATTTTACTTTACTAAATGAACTCAAAGCTAGATTTTCAATTATAAGATTTATCACAAAATCATGAAGTTATTATCAACAACATAAAAATTAGAGTTTTCTCAACGTTTCTTAAATATCAAAGATAGATTACAAGGAAACATAAGAAATAAATATTTTCTTTGATATATGTTAACTTAAGTAAATAATTTATTAATATTAAAAGTTTTACAAAAGCTTAAGATTTATCTTTTAAACTTCATAATAAAACTAAAAAAATAACTAGTTTTCAAGTCAAGAATAAAATCAACTCATAAAGTTATGAACCCACTTAGGAAAAATAATGATTTTCAAATTTCTAAAAAGAAGGAACTCATTTTCAAAAGAATATAATAATGGATTTTATCAATAAAGATAATTCTTTTCAAAAGAAATGAAAGAACAAGTTTTAGAAGCAAAGCTTATATTTTAGAAATGAATATAAGAAGACAAGACTCATTTTCTAAAAACCATCCTAAATACAAATTATGAAAAGGTTTTCATCAACTTAATATACTTTTGATAAATTTGATCTTTAATCACTAGGAGTGAAATTTATGCAAGACTAAAGGTTAAAGAAAATTTAACTTGTTTTGAAAAAAAGAATGAAGAAAATAAAATAAGAATATACTCGAATGATAACAACCTATGAAAATATAAAAGTTTCTTCAAAAGACTTGAAACAAAATTGCCGAAGCTAAAGGTTTAATAAATCAAAATGAATTATTTTATGAAATAAATTGTTGAGACACTACCATTAGAAATTTTGCATATAAAGTGAGTTTATCTATATACTCGAAGGATTTATCAATTATATATATATATATATATATGTTTACTAAAGGATTTTTGAATAAAGTTGAGTTAGAAAATGGATTTGCAAAAGTTTAGAAAAATTCGTTTTAAATTGTACCTAACGTTTTTGGAACCCAAACGACCTTTTATGACTAAGATAACCTTAGAAATGGATAGATCTTTTCGAATAGGTAGGAAACGGTATATATATGCGAATTCCGAGTTAAAATAAGCAAGTTATGGCCATTTTAAATTGGAATTTCTTCTTATACGATTTTACCGCGATTTTAAGTAAAGTTTAGAATCTCCAAGAGTAGAAATTTCATGAAAGACTGATCCTAGGTATTTCTTTTGTCTAGGTGACGAAAGATACGAGATTACCCTACTCGAGGATTACTACGACTAAGAAGATAGCGAAATGGACGAGTGAGTTATTCCTCCTAATTCCGTTACCTTGCTTGTGCTTGTAAAGTAGTAGCATTAGTGTACTAAAAAAAGATAAAAATGGATATATATCTGGGGAATTCGGGATTATGTGTATATACGTGATTCTTATTTATGCGTGAAAAGAGAATTAAGAATATCGCAACTTCGAATTGTTTGTTTAAATAATTTTGTTTACTTACTTGTATGCCTGTTTATTGTTTGCGAAATTAATTGATCGCCCCTAATAAACCTTAATAAGGTTTGGCTTAAGAAAAATAAAACGCTCATGCATAGCATCCATCGAGTCACATCTATTTCAGAAGGCTGCTACTCTACGCGTAGAGTTGGATTGGCTGTGATCGTGCGGTGCCACGGGTCCATGTTCCTTTTTGGAGAATCCAAATCGCTCGAGAAAAGCGACTCTAGGTTCGGAGCCGAGCCAACCGAATGCTGTGGGTGAGGACCTGAGGACTAGCAGTAGAAGGTTGAGGACCTTCAACCCCGATTCCCTAACCTTTGATACGGAGGGATAAATCCGTTCTATATATGGTTTCCGGATAACTATATATATTTGCGTAATCATGTGGTTGTTGCATTGTATGCATAGCATATGTGTGAAAATCTAAATGAACTTGTTTGATTATATGATGCGAATAAAAAGGAATATCTCACTAAGCTAGTTGTAGCTTATACTCTTATAGATTTTGTTGAAACAAGTATACTCGTGGCTTAAATTGAGGATCATGACATTAAGAAGTCATGGAAGGATGATTAAGCTTCTATGAAGGAGATGAAATCATAAGATGAAGTAATTTTGTAAGGTTCTTTATATGTAATGACCTATATGATTAGTGATGTATTTTTTTTAAAGATAATGGAGGGATATGCCCATAAGAATTGAAATGTAATATGTATGTTTTTATGATAAGTATTCTTTTTACCTTGTTACTTATTTATTATCAATATAAATTGTGCTACTCCGATGCATTCCCTTGGTTGTGATGTACGCCTTGTACATGATATGGAAGCTTTCGCGTGACTAAGGTAATCATTCCTAGGCTTTAGTATTGTATACGGTGGACTGCCACATTTAGGGTACCTCTTGGGGCGTAACAGTTTAAGTTGGTATCAGAGCAACAAGGTTTTGGGAATTAAGAAAAAGAAGAGTAGAAGGATAGATTGATAGGATTTGATCTTATGTTTAAGAATCCTTATGTCTAATAGTAGAACTCTATCTTGGAGAATATTAGAAGAAGGCAGGAAATACTTATACAAGAATCGGAGGATATTTAGTAAGATATGAAATGAAAGTATCACATGAAGAGGATTTACCCTAGGATGTTGACCAAGATTGACAAAGGTAGAAATGACTTGGAGAGAGAACATAGCAGAACAATATGGAGAAAACATGATGGAGACTTAGAATTTAGATATAGAATGAATATAGTAAGCTTACCTTAGCAGGATCAATGAGCCTTAATGCATGGTAACCCTATTCAAGACCAATTAAGAGCAAGATAAGCATAATGCCTCTTTTATAGTAAGACCCTTAGGTAAATAACATTAAGTACCTACGTTAACCTTTAAATTTGTTCGTTAACCTTTAAATCAGACGAACAAAAATCTTTAACGCTTCTCTTTTCCTTAAAAACAAATAACATGTGCGTAAAACTCGAAATAAAGAAAATATCTAATACGACCGCTTCGTTTGGTTCTAGGAAGCTACCCGAGGAAATTATGCCACGATCAAGCATCCCTCTCGAAGTACAACAGGAACAAGGAGCACCCCCACCACAAGATCTAACTCAAGAACTCTTGGCCACCATAAGACGTCTAGAAGAGACAATAAGAGCATACATACAACAAGCACTCATAACCTCTGCACCCGCTCTGGTTATAAGACCCCAACTAGGAGCAACACCAGTAGCACAAGTGTCTTCCTTCATGGCCAATCCAGAACCCCAGGCTAAGAAGCATAAACAACTCCAACCTCTTAAGGATTTCGTAACCCCTAAGGTCAAATGCTGAAAGTGTGAAGGAAAAAATTTCCCCCAAAGTTGCTCACGACTGCAGCACAGGTGTTACTTCTGTGGAAACAACGATCATAAAATCTTTAATTGTCCTAAGAAGAATGGCACGATCTATTCTGGTTATGCAAAGGGAAGACACAGTGCCAACAATTACCCAACAACAATAAGGAAATGCTACGTATGTAGCGTCTCATCTGTAGGACCAAGAATTACCCCGCAAATGCCAAGGAAACGTGGTACATGTGCAAGGTGTGGTACCTCTATGTGCGCAAAGATCTAAAGTCGCAAGGTTTATGGGATGACCCCACCAAAGGAGATGACCCATCCAAGAAAAATATGGAACTTCGTCTAGAATCCGACCACAAAATCTCCCCATAAGGAAAAGAAAAAGCTCCTGATAATGAAGATGATGGATCAAGTAATCAAGGAAATGTTCATACCCTGTGAAGAGCAATTCGAAGCAGGGACGGAAGCTAAACCTCCTGTAAAAGCCTTAATATACCGATAGGAGTAAAGCTTTTGTAAAAGATTAACGATGATGTATATGTTGTCTGCGTAATGATTTGAAATTTCAATTATGTTTTGCATCCTTTCTTTGAACTTTTGTAAAGGAAGAATTTAAGTCTTCCTTTTGTTTTCATGTATTTATTTTAATGATATGAATTTCCTTTTATTATGATTTCAGTCAATTTTCAATATTTCTTCTATATATACATTTACTCATTTCCGTACTCGTTTGCTATTAGCATATTTCTCGAATGTTTTTTTCGAAAAACGTCTAAGACTTAATAAAGTTTAGAATCTCACACTAGCTAATAAAACCTGTAGAACAAATAGGAGATGCACTCGTGCACAACACAACCGAGAAATACCCCCTGTAGAACCTAAACCTAGAGGGACCTCAACGACCAAATCAACCAAGAATGGATCAAGCTAACATCGAACAACTTGCCAACCTCATAAGGAATTTCGCACAACAGGCTCATGCTATGCCTACACCGGTACCTGCACAAGAAGCGGCACCCGAAGTTCCAACGCCATCGATTGAAACAGCACCAGCTGAGCCGCCATTACCAAAACCTTATCAGAGTATGTTGCCAGAGTTCATTAAGTGCAATCGATATTTTGATGGAGCTTTTGGAAAACCTGATGAAGCCGAGGATTGGTTAGCACGAATAGAGCGATCTTTAATGCTTTTGAAGTGCCACAACACCTTCAGCTTACATATGGTACTTTTATGCTGAGGTTCAATGCAAGATATGGTGGGAATCCAAAAGTAGGAGCTACTACCACCAATCACATGGGAGACATTTAGGCATGAATTCTTGGAGAACTTTTTCCCTGGAAGCTTGAAATCCAATATAGTGTAGATTTCTAAGTATTTCTCAAGGAGGTCGTAGTCTTGAACAATATGAAACAAGTTCAGTAAGCTGTTACAATATGCCCCCAATCATATAAGAATAGTGAGAGCTCAAGAGGCAAGTCTTCTTAGGAGGATTGGATGAAGACCTTCATATCAAGTTGATAGAATTTGACATCAAAGATTTTCGAGAACTAGTAGAAAGAGCACGAATTGTGGATGGTGCTAAGAAAAGGAGAAAGACAGAAGGAAATGTCATGATAATTGAGGAGGAATCTATAAGTGAACCTAGCCTAAGCCTCAAAGTCAATGAGCTCAAAACATCAGTCAGCCCAAGTAGAAAGAAGGATAAAAAGAAACCGGATACCCAATGTTGGAAATGCAAAAAGGGACATCAACCAAGACAGTATCCTAAGTTACAACACAAGTGTTACTACTGCGGGAGTCCGAATCACAAAGTCATGAGATGTCCAAAGAAAACCTCTGCCACCTATCTGATCTGTAATGAGCCAGGACATATTGCCAAGCAGTGCCCTAAGAAGAAGGATACAAATAACAGCAGGATCGGGAGATACCCAGCAATACCCCCACAAGAAGTACGTGTGTACAACTTACAAGGACAATGGGTTTGCGAAGAAGCCAACCAAGCAATAGAATTCGATGTTTTGGAAGAGGACGATAGTCACGAATACTAGTCGATATCAGGTTACCCTTAGATGATGAATTTCTTGTTATACCGCTTGGACTAAAGGAACAATTTGCTAGTAATGACCATAGATTATGTAATCATCACCTTTTTTCCCTAATACGAAATGAATAAATATATGATCGACAAAAATTTAGCACGTATCAAAAGAAGAAAGCAAATCAATTGCCATCTATCTTGAACACACCAAAAACAAAGTATATCAAGAGCTTAACTATTACCGCCTAAAGCCTATAACCAGTGATGATAAAATCTCAGCAAACAATTTCCAGATTTTTCATCTTGATCTCAACCTTATCAAGATGATAACGTATATAATAAAACAACAATATCTTTAAGAATGGAACGAGTATGAACTTTGCGTATTTTATATGTGCATGTCGTATATATATACTCACGTAAGAATGGGAAAGCGAATTCACAACCTTCCTTTGTTAAGTGAATGTACCAGTGTCGTTTCATATTGAGTCGTCATCAGTTCAAAAATAGAGTCAAGTCAAAATCGTCAGTCATCTGTCGTGTTGGTCGAGTGTGAAATTCTTCAAAAGGGTCAAGTAAAGTGAAGGTTGAAAGTCACTAAAACCAAATCTTATTGATTTTATATATGCTATATTGCATAAAGTATTAAACGCACAAGATTAATGAAGTTCCAATATTACCGACTAAAGATACATGAGAAATAGAAATTACGAAAGAAGAAATTAAAAAACAACGATAGACTCCCAAACCCTTTTGTGGAAGTGAAACTAAGGAAACGACATAATGAAATCATAATACCATTCCAACAAATAAATGTGAGACAAAATTTCCAAATATCACGAATATTGATGAATTACGACATACTGTCACGCCCCAGTGGGTACCCTAAACATGACAGTCTGCCACACTCAATATTAAAGCTTAAGTATGACAACCTTAGTCATTTCCAAAAGCTTTTATATTAAGTGTAAGGCTTACTTTCACAATTTCAGAGGACCATATATGGAATAATGAAGTTCAAGGAGATATAAAAACATATTAAGAAAAGAGGATTCCCAATAACTTTTTGTTTAGGCAAAGAATTTACAAGCTTAAGGGTAATTCCTAAACTACTAATTTATTATATACATATTTTCATGCTAAACTTAAGCTAAACTTTATCCAGATTTCTAATGTTTAAAAGGGATTACCTGCCCACATGGTCCACGTGGCCTTAACCATAAGTACGGAAACTGCAAAATATAGCTATCGGGGTATAAGCTAATAGGCTTAGTGAGAACTATTTCCATAAATAACTTCTTGTAACAAGATTCAAACAAGTTGGTTAATCACACATATGTAATGCATCAAACACGTGGGCAAACAATCATATAGCTTTCCGGGAACTATATGTTGAATGGATTTACGCCCTCCATTCGGGGTTTGGTGATACTCAAAACAAGTAGTTTTATAATAGAAAATTTAAGCTTGCGAGCACACATCGCCAAGCATTCAATAAAAACTTTCATACTTGCGAGCACTCATCGCCAAGTATTAATCAAAACTTTTATACTTGCGAGCACTCATCGCCAAGTATTCCGAACCTACTTGATTTGACCTTGCTTTCGGATCAACCGCCAAGCATATTCCATTAAGCCGCCAAGCAATCGCTTTCGGATCTTCCGCCAAGTGTTGCTTTCGACATGAGCCTACTATCCTTCTCACCCAAGGATAATAACCCAACCATGTAATGTGACTCACTTCGTGGTATGCATGAGTTCATTAATTTATAAAGTCATAACATAATTATTTTCAACTTTATGGTGATCAAGGAATTTCACACAAATCAATATTATACTAAAACAATCACTTAGAACAATTCGGGCTTCGATATTCTTAGAATTCTTTCAAGGAATTATTTTACATGCATATCGGTTTATCTTTTCCTAACTCTAGTGCAACTAATTTACAAGCACAACAAGTGTAGCATTTAATGGAAATAAACTCACGATGCCATTGTCGTCTATTCCTCTAAGCGGATGAGTCGTTCACACACTCCACTTAATCGTAATCTCGGGGTAAGAAATCCTTCCTCGGGGTCACCTAACCAAAGAAAATACCCATAATGAGTTTTTCTTGAAGATTTTCTTGAATTTTGACAAAACAATGTCAAAGAACGTCAAAGTTCGTATAGAAGAATGTTCCAACTTAAAATGGCCATAACTTGGTCATTTTAACTCGGAATCGCGCATATAATATACCGATTTCTATCTACTCGAAAAGATCTACCCATTTCTAAAATTATTTCCCACAAACAAAGCCATATAGGCTCCGAAAAACTGTGACAAAATTCACCACGGATTTTAAGTAAAAACAACTTTGGTTCAAGAAATCAAAATTTGTTTGATAAATACTTAGTTATCTATATAGTTGAAAAATTCTCTTTTTATAACTATATAACTCATATTTAAGCATGCTCAAGTGTTTGTTGTCCAAATTATTTTTCTTAAGTAAAACAATGTCGGTTTGAAGCTTTTCGGAAATTGTTTTGTGAATTTCTTTGAAATGAATACCTTGTTTTCTTTATTTTCTAAAAACGTTTTATGTTGGTTTTATTTATCTTTTCTAAGTGACTTTTGAAAATAAAATTTTCTACTTTCTAAGTTACACTAATAATATTTGAAGTTTTCTAGAAAATATGCTTTTCATTTTTCTTGTGTAAATTCCTTTGTTTACTTGTTTTGGCAAAAATCTTTACTTGACTCATTCTTTTTCTCATGTCTCATTTTCAAATAATTACCCATGCATGAAAATTTGGTTTCTTTATAAAACAAAGTGGAACAATTAAGGACTTTTTGTAGAAAAACTAATTTCTATAATTCTATTATTTTCTCTTGTAACTTGAAAAAAAATAACTTTATTATTTTCAAACATAAATTTTCTTTGCCTATTTGTTTGCAAAGGTCTTTATTTAAAATTTCCTTAGTTCTCCATCTTATTTTCTTTCTTTATGAAAACAACCATTTTTGTCAACAAAATATTTTCTTTTGAAAAGCAAGTAGAGTAACAAAGATTTAACTAGCTTTTTAAGTAAAAATAGTTTCTAAATTCATAGTGAATTCTTTTTGTAACTTGAAAATGAATGAGTTTATTTTTGTTATCTTATATTTTTGTTTCACAAAACTTATTCCTAAGTGACAAAAGCCTTCTTTTATTTATTATCTTTAGAAAATAAACTTTTGGACAACAATCTAAATGAACATGATTATGAGAATAATAATAAACAAAATAACATAAAGCATAAATAATAAAGTCAAGTATTGGAGTCTTAGCTTTTTCAAGGCTCCCGGGACTAAGAAATAAACTAGTCCCATAAAGAAATAAAATGAAAGAAGAAAAGCTTGTTTTGACTTGATGAGGACAAGTCTAAGACTAGAGACTAGTCTTATTTCAACAAGGAATAAATAAATAAATTGCAATGGAAAAATAAATAAATTGCTTTGCATGAAATAAATAAATTGCAAGTGAGCTTATATGCTCTAAAGAATATGTATATGTAGATATATAAACAATAATAAATCAACATAAACATAAATGGATTGGCATGAACAAGAACAATACATGAACATAATGTAGTTTCCACAACTTGTAGTATTTGGAAACTCACACTATGGTCATGTAAAGTTACATGACATGAAGAAGAAGAAAGAATTATAAATGGGTTACCTAAAGAAGACTTTGATGGTTATGTGGTTATGGGTTTTTGTTGTTGGTGGAAGTTGTTGTGGAATTATTTTGAGAGAGTTTTGAGATAGTAACTTGAGAGAACTTTGAGAGGAAAATTGAGAGAGTTTTGGTATGAATTTGTGGGTAGTGAATGTGTGAAAGAAGTGAAAGAGGAGGGGGGTATTTATAGGAAAATGTGGAGTGATTTTTGTGTGATTAAATAAATAAAATTGAAACAAATTGAGGGGAGAGGGGAAGGCGCCGGCCATGCTTGAAAGGGGAAGTTGATTTATTTTTGTGACTTTTAATAAATAAAGATGTAATGTGTAAATAGATGTGATATAAAGTTATGGGAAAGGTAAAAAGTTAAGATTATAGGTTATGTAGAGTGTAAGAGTAGGTGTAAGAAAAAGTAGAGATAAAAGAATAGTGTAGAATAGTAATGAATAGTGTAATGTAAAGTAGATATGACAATTAAAGTACCGGTAGTAAGAAAATACGCGTATAATAGCTATATCTGTTATTTTTACTTACCGAAAAATTATGAAATGATATTTTTGGAAAACTTATATTTTTACGAGTCTAACGGTGTATTCGGAATATTTTTACTATTCCGGGCTTCCGGACACGTTTTTCAAGAACTGTGTCCGATCGGGTTCGAAGGACACTCGAATTTCGCGAAACTGAAATTTTTATGAAACCTATGGTTATTACGGACTATTCGAGCTAATTATCCCAACTTCGTTTTTCCGGGCTAAAGAAAACGGCAATGCCGGATTTAGATTGACACGGTAAACTAGGGTTTTGTTGACCTTTAAGGTTTCGTTTGACTTCCGGTTATGGTTTTATGCTAAACCGATTCCGAAAATTTTAGGGGTTTACACATACAATTTCTCATCAAGTTCTAAAAACCTACGTACGCATAACAAGTTTTGAGGACAAAACTTTCTTTAAGGTGGGTAGGTTGTAAACCCCCGAAAATTTCATAATTCTTAAAAATAATCCTAGAAGTCTAATATCAAAATTCAAATCCCGAAAATCGACACAAGATAAAAACCAAATTCTAGACCGAGTCACAACATCGGAAGCGAAACCCTAAAAATCGAATCAAGTTAAAACCTGATCCAAAATAAGATAAAAAACGAGTTTTCTCAATCTTGAGAAAACGAGAACACTTGAAACAAAATATAAAGTCCAACTACCGGTTTAATCAACGTCCGTACGACAATGAAATCATCTACCCAATTCCTAAAACACAAATCAAAACGATAGATCCAAATACCGCTTAACAATGAAATGATAATGTCACATCCCGGAAAATTGATTTGTATAGTCCCGCCGTAATTATCAAAGATTTATGGAGTTCGATCAACTCATGGTCCATAAACATCTTATAATTATTAGGCTCACTAAATAATGCCGCACTTAAAAGATATTTACAAAAATGGAAACTGGGATTAAGTTTTTGATACTTACTGGTATTATTCCAAGCATTTTCTTTAATTTCTTATGGATTTCCTGCAAAAAAAGCTGTAGGGTGGTGAGCATAATTCCACGTGCTCAGTAAGTGGATATAAAAAGGGTAATTATAAACATTACAGGGCGAATCACAATTATTTGTTATTATTAAAGTGAATTATGCAGTCAATCAGGATGTCATCAGCGTAATGTTTAACCGATTCATTACGAGATTAGAGAAATTAACCCCACTCTAATCTGGGTTTCGAGGAGTTTAACACAGATTCATTTTCCATAAAACCGGGAATGTGCAATGGACTACTGTCCTCCAAAAACCGTTCGAGACTATCCCTCAGATAGCTTGTGACCTTTACTGTGACCTCCTCTCTTGTCACTTAGTTCAATAAAGGTTTAGAAGAAGAAATCCATTCTCACTTGAACGGTCGGTTTTGTGGATGCAAGGATGCAAAATGCGTTGTGCTATGCATGATCGGTTATTAGTTTCACTTTATTCTTAATATTACATTTGTACTTTAGGCGATCAAACATATATCATACCAATATAATAAGATAAGTAAACATTCACTATCAACAAAGGTTAATCAATCACACACATTTTATAGCTAATTTACAAGCACAAACAATTATAATGTAAATAATATCCCTTTTTACAATTACCATATAAATGAACCACTTACCAAAATAGATTTCGTGTATGGAATAGATTGCTATGGAGTTTACCTAAAAGAATGATTTTGATAAAAATGAATTAGTATTATGATGCTAAATCTTGTTTTAGTTGTAGTATGATTATAAGGTTTGTTTAAGGAATAAAATCACTTTATTAAAAGATTATAAGTTAGTAAAAGGAATTAATGAGCTTACTTTGTTTAGAAAAGTTATTCTAATTTATATGGTATATGATTATAGTTTATAATTTCAAGGTTATTAGTTGCTAAGCTTTAAACTTTATAATTAATTATTACATTAATATTTGGTAATTCCTTTATTGGGGTATGCATGTCATTATTAAGACTAGTATATTTAGTGAAGTAAGGTGTTAAGGTGGTTATGAACAATTAATAAAATTTTCATAATTTCTTTATTTACTAGCTATAATTAATATTTACTAGCTATAATTGATATTTACTAACTATAATTAATAAATTAGTGCATATATTCAAATAAATGTGAAAAATTTGTAAGTGTCAATAATGTCAGTATAAATATCTTGGAGTAATAATAATATTTATTTATGTTTAGGAATCGTTTTAGGTATTTTATATTAGAGGTTCGGATTGCACTATTCCTAGTATATTCGCAATGATAATCATATAATTTTTAAAAATATCAAAACTTCACGAAAATTTCTAAAAATTTTATATGTTGTAACTGATATTATATTGTACTTACTGTAAAATTTTGGAGCCGAACGAACAAGTTTTGATATAGCAAATATTTCTCGTCGGAGATTGGCTAGGGTTCGCCGACGCCACTACCAAACGGCGGAGTTGCCCCTCCTAGGGTTGTCGGACGGCCTTGTGGCAATTTTAGACTCCTAACTGTCAAGTTTGGTGATTTTCTGATTTCGGGTGTGAGTTTGGTGAATTTTACAACTTCTGGGCGGTATTTATAGCGAATTTTCGGAGTTTGTAAATTCGATAAAAATTACCAGGTGTCAAAAATTTTTCATGCAAAAATTACCACGTAATCCTTATATTTTACACGTCCATTCCGGTATCTACAGTGATTTTTGACAAATGTTTGATAATTTTTCCAAATTTAGACACATAATTTGTATATATACATAATTATTCCGATTTTATTTTAATGTAAAAAAAATTTGTCATCTGTTCCCACGAATTTTCCTAATTTTCCTTATTTTTGCAGAGTTTTGATTGATGTTTATGTCTCCATTTGGTAATTGTTTGGTTAATTTGCTACTTTTTGAGTAAATTGTTGTTTTTTGGGAATTTTCCTTCAATTTTTCCAAAATTTAGAGTTCTTATGTTTTCAGAATGATTATGACATTCTTAGGAGCTGGACAATCCTTGTCTCCTATTTTTTGGTGTTTTATAGGGGATTTTAGAGATATTTAGGTTAATTTAAGGGTATTTTAGTCTTTTTACTACTTTAATTTTGGCTTTATTTGATAAATTCAGCCAACTTTTGCACTATTCATTGATTTGACTATATCTAATTTATCTTAATTTACTTTTCATTCTTACTATTACGTAATTACTATTTCATAATTTACTCATTTACTATTCATTTTACTATTTACTATTAACCTTGATTATTTACTATTTACCTTTGTTATTATTTATATAGTCAAGGAATTTTGTTCATTTATTTTCATTTGGATTTTAAATTCTTATATTACTTTTCTAATTAATGATAATTTCTTTTGATTTTTAGAAGGATCATAGTCTTAATATCATCATTTTTTTTCCTATTTATTCAATTCTAATTATTATCTTACTTTAGTTCATATAAATATTCTTATATTACTTTAGGTTTAATTCTCGTATGCTATAAAAATCGGGGTATTACAGATAAAATCTTAAATCCTTCAGTAAAATTTTAGAATCACAATTTTCAATTTTCACCAGAAGTCAAACTGAGTCAACTCATAACCCTAGACTCGGTTAAACGATCCCGAAAACTGAAAATTATTAAATAATCACAAATAAAATAAGATAAACCATAGATATCGAGCTAAAAATATAAAACGATCAAAACTCGAAAATTACACGATCTTACAAATGACTCAACAAAACCGGAAGTTAAACCAGAACCCTAAAAGCCAACAAAGCCTATAACAAACCCTAGTGCTTAAGATCAGGCAATCTCGCATTCACCAACCCTAGAAAACGAAATTAAGTTAATAGCTTAAAATAGTTCGTAATAATATAGGGTAACATAAAAATATCAGATTCACGAATTTCGAGTGTCCTTCGGACTCAAACGGGATCATTGCTCGAAAAGCATGTCACGGAGCTCGGAATATTAAAAATATTCCGTTTATACCAATAGACTCGTAAAAATACAAGGATTCCAAAAATATCAGTTTTAGAATTTTTCGGTAGCTAAAAATTACAGATATCGCATTATTACGCGTATTTTTATTACTACCGATACTTTAATTGTCTAGTCTACTATTCATAGTACTTTTCTACTATTCATTACTATTTCACTATCTCTACTTTTTCTTAAATCTTTTTCTTACACCTATATATCTATTTTCTTACTTTTTTCATTTCCAATACAACTTTATTCATATCAACTTTACACATTACTTCTTTATTACACAACAAATCCCCCCCCTCTCTTCCAACAATTTATTTTTCTTTTTCAATTTATTTTATTACATCCAAAATTCACTCCAAAAATTCTATAAATACCCCATTCCTCTTTCATTTTTTCACACAATTCATTATACTACCAAAACTCTCTCAAATTCACTACACAAACTCTCTCCATAAACTTTTTCTCTACCAAAAACTCTCTTTCACCAAATACTCACAAAAATTTCCCTTTATACAATACAACTACCATTTCTCCATAACCACATAACCATACATTCACTACCATCTTTATACCACAAAAATACCTTAGGTAAAAATTTCTTTCAACCATTTAATTATCCATGTCATGTAACTTAGCATGACTATGGTGTTGTTTTGAAACTCATATGAGTAGTAAAAGCAACAACATGTTCATGTTTTGTTCTTGTATATAAGCTTTCTATTTTATTATGTTGTTATTATCATTGTTATTATTTGCTTCTAATCTAACTTATATTATGTATATTATGTATATATATTTATTTAGAGTATATAAGCTCATTTGTTATTTATTTACTTTCAAGTTATGCAATTCATTTATTTGATGTTATTATTAAGACTAGTCTTTCTAGTCTTAGACTTGTCCATATCAAGTCAAAACAATCCTTTATTTATTTTCTTTAATCTTTTGGGACTAGTCCATTCTTAGTCCCGGGACACCTTAATAAAGCTAAGGCTCCAATACTTGACCAGGGATACCTTGATGAAGCTCAGGTTCCCAATACTTGATATTTTATTTTCTTGCTCATTATTTATTTCTAGTATTTTCTTATGTTCTTATTACTTTATATGCTCATGATACTTGCATCTACATAATGTTAATGTCTCAACTAATCTAAAATTAGAATTTTACTTTACTAAATGAACTCAAAGCTAGATTTTCAATTATATGATTTATCACAAAATCATGAAGTTATTATCAACAACATAAAAATTAGAGTTTTCTCAACGTTCTCTTAAATAACAAAGATAGATTACCAAGGAAACATAAGAAATAAATATTTTCTTTGTATATTATGTTAACTTAAGTAAAATAATTTATTAATATTAAAAGTTTTTACAAAAAGCTTAAGATTTAAACTCTTTTAAACTTCATAATAAAACTAAGAAAATAAACTAGTTTTCAAAGTTAAGAATAAAATCAACCCATAAAGTTATAAACCACTTAGGAAAAATAATGATTTTCAAATTTCTAAAAAGAAGGAACTCATTTTCAAAAGAATATAATAATGGATTTTATCAATAAAGATAATTCTTTTCAAAAGAAATGAAAGAACAAGTTTTAGAAGCAAAAGTTTATTTTTAGAAATGAAATAAAAGACAAGACTCATTTTCTAAAACCATCCTAAATACAAAATTATGAAAAGGTTTTCATCAACTTAATATACTTTTGATAAATTTGATCTTTAATCACTAGGAGTGAAATTTATGCAAGACTAAAGGTCAAAGGAAAATTTAACTTGTTTTGGAAAAAGGAATGAAGAAAATAAAATAAGAATATACTCGAATGATAACAACCTATGAAAATATAAAAGTTTTTTCAAAAGACTTGAAACAAAATTGCCGAAGCTAAAGTTTTAATAAATCAAAATGAATTGTTTTATGAAATAAATTGTTGAGACACTACCATTAGAAATCTTGCATATAAAGTGAGCTTATCTATATACTCAAAGGATTTATCAATTATATATATATATATATATATATTTACTAAAAGATTTTTGAATAAAGTTGAGTTAGAAAATGCATTTGCAAAAGTTTAGAAAAATTCGTTTTAAATCTGTACCTAACGTTTTTGGAACCCAAACGACCTTTTATGACTAAGATAACCTTAAAAATGGATAGATCTTTTCGAATAGGTAGGAAACGGTATATTATATGCGGAATTTCGAGTTAAAATAAGCAAGTTATGGCCATTTTAAATTGGAATTTCTGCTTATACGATTTTACCGCGATTTTAAGTAAAGTTTAGAATCTCCAAGAGTAGAAATTTCATGAAAGACTGATCCTGGGTATTTCTTTTGTCTAGGTGACGAAAGATACGAGATTACCCTACCCGGGGATTACTACGACTAAGAAGATAGCGAAATGGATGAGTGAGTTATTCCTCTTAATTCCGTTACCTTGCTTGTGCTTGTAAAGTAGTAGCATTAATATACTAAGAAAAGATAAAAATGGATATATATCTTGGGAATTCGGGATTATGTGTATATACGTGATTCTATGTTTATGCGTGAAAAGAGAATTAAGAATATCGCAACTTCGAACTGTTTGTTTAAATAATTTTGTTTACTTACTTGTATGCCTGTTTATTGTTTGCGAAATTGATTGATCGCCCTTAATAAACCTTAATAAGGTTTGGCTTAAGAAAAATAAAATGCTCACGCATAGCATCCATCGAGTCACATCTATTTCGGAAGGCTGCTACTCCTACGCGTAGAGTTGGATTGGCTGTGATCATGCTGTGCCACGGGTCATGTTCCTTTCTGGAGAATCCAAATCGCTCGAGAAAAGCGACTCTAGGTTCGGAGCCGAGCCAACCGAACGCTGTGGGTGAGGACCTGGGGACTAGCAGTAGAAGGTTGAGGACCTTTAACCCCGATTCCCTAACCTTTGATACGAAGGGGTAAATCCGTTCTATATATGGTTTCCGGATAACTATATATATTTGCGTAATCATGTGGTTGTTACATTGTATGCATAGCATATGCATGAAAATCTAAATGAACTTGTTTGATTATATGATGCGAATAAAAAGGAATATCTCACTAAGCTAGTTGTAGCTTATACTCTTATAGATTTTTTGAAACAAGTATACTCGTGGCTTAAATTGAGGATCATAACATTAAGAAGTCATGGAAGGATGATTAAGCTTCTATGAGGGAGATGAAATCATAAGATGAAGTAATTTTGTAAGGTTCTTTATATGTAATGACCTATATGATTAGTGATGTATATTTTTTAAAGATAATGGAGGGATATGCCCCTATGAATTGAAATGTAATATGTATGTTTTTATGAAAAGTATTCTCTTTACCTTGTTACTTATTTATTATCAATATAAATTGCGCTACTCCGATGCATTCCCTTGGTTGTGATGTACGCCTTGTACATGATATGGAAGCTTTCGCGTGACTAAGGTAGTCATCCCTAGGCTTTAGTATTATGTACGGTGGACTGCCACGTTTAGGATACCCCTCGGAGCGTGACACTGCTATTTTGTGAATATCCCAAAAAGATAGCTTCATCTGGTTATTCATCAAACTTACTAAGATAATTTGCATTCTTTTTCACAAAACATGTACATCCAAACACATGAAAATATGAAATAAATGGTCTTCTACCATGAAAGAACTCATATGATGTGTTAGTAGAAAGAGGTTGAATATATACTCTATTCATTATGTAACAAGCAGTTGCAACAACCTTAGCCCAAAAATATTCATCTATTCAACTTTCATTTAACATAGAGCATGTCATTTATCGTATAATTCTATTTTTTCTTTCAACTATTCCGTTTTGTTAAGGTGTATAAGGTGATGAAAAATTATGATTTAGGACCTTTTTGGATTGTCGGTTTTATATTAGTATCGGTTCAGTATCGATTCGGTATCAGCTTGGTATCAGTTCAGTATTGATTTAGTTTTATCAGTTTATGAGTAAAACTATCAATTTTTCATCGGTATCATATCAATATTAGTTCAGTATCTGTTTGACACAAAAACAACGAACCAAAAGGACCCTTATTCCATATTCTTCACAAAAAGATATAAACAAAGCATTATCAAATTATTTACCATGATCGGTTTTTAATGCAACATTAGAAAAATCATTTTCATTTTGAATTTGTTTAACAAATTTATAAAACATATAAAAAATATCAGATTTATGTTTTAAAAAGAATACCTCTGTGTATATTCAAAAATCATCAACAATCACAAATTGATATTTATTTTCTCCTATACTTATAAGCCTTTAGAATCACATAAATTTAGAATCAAGTCAAAGTCAATACACAGCTTTTATCTTATCAATAATGGAGATAATGCTTTCACAGCTGCTCCTCATCCTCTGGTTCTTTTGACTAAAAACAGAAAAAAACAGAAAAAAATTGGCAGAATCCATTGTCTTTAATTACGCTGATAATATTATGGATGCTTTTTTTTTAATCACTTTTTTAAAAGTTATTTTTTATTTTTAGGGCCATTCAAGTAATTTAATTTTATGTCTTATTGAGTAAAATATTGATAAACCCTCCATTGCCTAAGTGGAAAAATTATGCCGCATACGGTATCACATATAAGATCATTGTTATACCATTTTTCATATAACAAACCTTCGATGAAAGGTCTACTTATATGTTTTTTTATTTTATTTTTTATAAGAATAAGACTTCATTCATTTTTTATCCCCTTCATTATTTAAAGACATAAAATAATTCAAATTCATGATTTCCGATTTCTTTCCCTCGACAATCTCTCATTCCTAATTTATCTTATTATGCCAAATGAAGTATAGGATGTTATTTTTTAAAATAAAAGTCTCTGTTGGCCAAAAAAATAAAAAAAAAAAAAATTTCTGTTGGTTTTTTAATGGTTTAAATTAATACTACTAAAATGATTAATATATCAGTTAATATGATTATTATATTTATTTTGATTTATTGAACGATCAGTTTCACGAACGATTTCCATAAAATGAAATAATATTTTATGATATTCGAAATATAACTATTCTAAGTACACATGGCAAAACCGGACAAATATAGAGAAAGTCGAACAACAAATTTTTTAAAAAGACTCATAAATAGAGTCAACGTAAGGAAATTATCTCTACGGTCCGAAGTTCAATTTGAATTATTGTTGGGTCTCTATGGAATTACTTAAACTTCCAATGAAACTTGCCGACAAAGATGAAGTAAGAGAAAGAAAGCCCCAGGAAATGAGACAAAGGCATAACAACTAACAACCAACCACAAGTTCTTTGGAAAGAAAATAAAAGCTATAACAACCAATTGATAAGTCGAAAATTAACTATAAATTTGAACTACGAGATAATATATGGTATATTTTCTGTTGTTTTTTTGTATAGTTGGTATTTATTTTATTTTCTTTCTCTTTCAAACCGATTGATAAGTGGAAAATTAACTATAATTTACGTCATCCCAATTATTTAATGCTGAATGGAATAACAACCACACAGAAGTCCTTGGAATGACGGATAGATATTCTATCACAGGAGCGAGGGGATGTCACATCGAAGTCAATACCCAGCTTTTTATCTTATCAGTAACAGGGGTCCTGCTTTCACATTTCGGGTGCTCTTCGCCAGTTTTTCAAGAAATTTGACGATATGGGGTGTTAAAGATAGGCTTGGAAAATTAAATGACACAGTTTTCACAATACAAGCTGTGTTGCTTGATGCAAAACAGAAATCTTACGAAAACGTCAAGTCATAAATTACACTGGGAGGATGAAGGATGCTATTTATAATGCTGAAGAACTACTGGATAAAATGCGTGCTTACCTTCTTATAATAAATAATTATATATAGTTAATATGAAAAAAATATCAAATTATATTACAAAATTGTATTTCTAAATTAGAATATGCTTAATTGATATGGATATCATGTTTTTATATTAGGATATAAAGTTTAGATGGAAACCTTGGATATCATCAAATCTTCACACACCAAATTTATTTACTTATTTTTATTATTACAATAAAAGAGGAATGACGTCAACTCTACACCTTTCATTTGAGAGAAATAAGAGAAGACAATAACACTAGTGTGCAAGGTAAATTACAGCTATTTACGTGATAAACGTTCAAGATAAATTAAATGGCACTAAAGCAATATATATATATATATATATATATAGTATGTAAATTTCGTATATACCGTGTATAAATCCTGACTTTAAACATTATATTGATAATTATTTCATTTAGATCTTAAATAAGTAATTATTATTATTACTGATTCTAAACATAAAATTATTTCGTGAAAAGTGATTGTACTTTCTTTAATTAGTAATAGTAATTATAATAAAAAGCAAACCATAATATAGGTAATTGAATATTAAAAAAAATCAACTAATGTGGGAAAGAGATGTTGGCCAAAACATTTAGTAAATAGATAGAGGCAGTTTGATGGCTAAAGAAACAATGCAAAATATAATTCATTAAGGAAGTGTGACATTTCAAATATATAAGAAACAAAATCATGTTTTATTTAACTTATCTAAATGGTATAATAATAATAATATAACCTTTTGAAAAAATATTGCAACAAACTAATATAGGCTTAAAATAAATAAATAAAAAGTGGTCGATTACACAAAAAAAATTCATTAAAAAAGTTATTAAAGAAATAAGTCTTGCTAAGCCTTCATACACAACTTAAAAAAAAATTCAATTATAAACAAATAATATAAAAAATAAACAACATGATTTTGTAAAAACTTTGTTGATAAAAACGATACAATTCACATCATACCAATTAAATAATGTTTTTTGGATTTCAAAAATTAATATAAAAATCTAAAATCTTTAAAATTAATCTGGACAAAATATAGATCAAGTTCAACAACTAATATCTAAAACAATCGTAAAGGGGGCCGATACAAAGAAATTATCTAAACAATCTCAGGTTTAAGAATGTGATGTAGAAGGCGTCGTCTAATCTAAAGCTTGATTTTTGATAATTGATATATATAGCCTCCATTGTTGGATTTGATTAATTATTTGGGCATTTTGGTAGCTAAGTAACTACTTGTTTAACTCTCTCCTGTTTTGATTGGTTTAGCTTTATTTTGGAATACATATAAATTCTAAAATAATTGTAAGTTCACAAAGAAAACAAAGAGTTCCCTAATAATTAGATTTTTTTTTTATATTGATATTATCTTGTGCAAATATAAAAATAAAATATTAGGAGTAAAAAGGAGATGTAGTTATTAAGACTTGGCATACAAACCAAACAAATTAGGCCAGTCCATGGATTAAATGGGTCAGAAATTCTTGGCCCTAGCACGTCTGCTTAGGCCCATGAGCTAAACAGGTAAAGTGAAGATCTTTTTTTATTTTTAAATTTCTATCATTGATATTAATTTGTGTGAAAGTTTAAACATTTAAGTATCATAGGGTTTATATAAAACGACTAATTTTATTATTCTTTTAATTACTTGTATATAAACATAAGTTTTTTTGAATAATTTATTATATACTTAATAAGAATGTTATAATATATGTGATGCGTGCATAATCCACCATCTTTATAACGTATGATAAATTATCTTAATATGTCATCGTGTAATTATTTTTTATTTAAAATTTTGATTGGCTCTTAAACTTCAATTTTCTTTTAAGTTCGGCTCATGGGCCAGTCCAGCCCTTACGGAATCACCCTCTTTGAACTACAGGCCATGACTCATTAGGTCAGCTCTGGTAAGGCGTGCCGGATACAAAATAAGTGCTTTTTAAAACTTGAAAATTGAAATGCTTGGTAGAAAAGTGACAGTGGAGAAGGACAAGTAAAGAAAAGACTTACTTTTGACGGCTCATAAGGCAGTAACAACGACAAGATATAAGACAGATATTTCAGCAAACGATCGAACCAGACCAAGACCCTTGCATTTCCTTTTTTCTTTTTTCTCTTCTGGCGTTCCCTATCATCTTCTCATTTACAGCTACTATAGTACGCAATTTCCTCTCTGTTGATTACCCAAAAAATAAAAAAATGGCAGAATCGTTTCTTTTTAATACTATAGAAAATATCATTCGTGCTCTTTCTAAACAAGTTTTCGAAGAAATTTCACAGTTGCGGGGTGTTGGAAATAAGGTTGAAAAACTGAAGAACACGGTTATCACCATACGATCTGTGTTGCTTGATGCTGAAAAAAAATCTGATAAGAGCCATCAAGACGAGGTCTATCTTGAGAGACTGAAAGATGCTCTTTATGATGCTGAAGACTTGCTTGGTGAGATCTCTGTTGAAGCTCAACTGAGGGGTATAGGGAGCCAAAATAAGTTTGTGAAGAAGGTTCGCACTTTCTTTTCAAGCTCCAACCAGCTTGTTTTCAGGTTGCAGATTGCAAAAAAATTGAAAGATGTAATAACGAAGATAGATGGCGCAAAAGCTGATAAGTCGCTTCATCTAGAGGAACCCCCTATTGTAACGGGAGAGAAGATGGGATGTGGAATACGGCAGGAAACGCACTCATTTATACCTCAAGAAGAAGTGATTGGCAGGGCTGATGACAAGAGAGAAATAATAAGACTTCTGATCAATCCCAATACAGAAGAGAATGTTTCTGTAATTTCAATTGTTGGGATGGGTGGATTGGGGAAGACAGCACTTGCTCAATACGTCTACAATGATGAGGCTATTCAAAAACATTTTCAAACAACAAGGTGGGTTTGTGTCTCAGACATTTTTGATATGAAGACGATTGTAGCAAATATTATCACGAAAACAAAAGCAGAGTGTATTTCCATGAGCATGGACCAAATGCAAAGAACTTTCGGGAAGAAATTAATGCGAAGAAGTATCTTTTAGTTCTTGATGATTTATGGAATGAAAATAAAGAAGAATGGCTCAAGCTGAAGTATTTGTTAGATGGAGGGGCACAAGGAAGCAAAATACTTGTTACTACACGCAATGTAGTAGTTGCAAATGCTACTTGTTCAATAAACATTTACCATCTTCCTACCCTATCAAGTAATGCATCTCTGGAATTGTTTATGGCATCTGCTTTTGAAAAGTCGCAGGAGATAAGTAAGCCAGAAAAACAATATGCGGAAAAAATAGTCGAGAAGTGCGGCGGCAATCCCTTGGCTATTCGGGTTATTGGAGGTGTGTTATTTCGAAAAACTCAGGCCGAGTGGGAACTTTTTATGAAGGATGAGCTTTGCACGCTGGATAATGGCATTGCATTTATTCTTAGGTTAAGTTATGATCATCTCCCATCACAATTAAAGCAGTGCTTTGCATTTTGTTCGTTGTTTCCAAAGGACTACCTTATTGAAAAGTCTACCTTATTAAGTTGTTGGATTTCACAAGGATTTGTTCAACCACCTCCAAGTAGCAATTGTGATGTTGAAGACAAAGCACATGAATATTTCATGGACCTTGTGCAAAGATCCTTTTTCCAAGATGTAGAAAGTGATGACTTCGGCAATGTATTAAGATGCAAAATGCACGATCTTTTACATGATTTAGCATGCAAAATGGCAGGCGCGGAGAATTGTGACGTGAAAACAGCCCATTCAAGAACTCGTCATATATCTTATGGGTCAAATGATGATTTATCTGATCAAATTCTAGAAGAGCTTCAACGTAAAAACACAAAAGTGCGGACATTGCTGTTACTTGGTGGTTGGCATTTTAGTGTCTTAAATGAATCTGCATGCCTTAGAATCTTATCGAATTTTAGGTGCTTGCGATTTTTGGCCCTCCGTCATACTAGCATGAAGGTGGTGCCGCGCTCTCTTTGCAAGTTGAAGCTTCTTTCCCATCTTGATCTTTCTTATAGTCCAGAAATGGAACATCTTCCTAGTTCCATAAAAGGTTTGCAAAATCTGGTGACGTTGAACTTAGATGGTTGTCGGAAACTCAAAGAATTGCCCTATGATATTGGATGCCTAAGCTGCCTTAGGCATCTTGTTATGGATGCAGGTAACAGGAATATGAATCATATGCCGCGTAGTTTGGGGCAATTGACCTCTTTACGCACGTTAACATGTTTCATTGTTGGAGACAGTAAGTCCAGCCCTAAGAATTCTGCAAGGCTAAGTGACCTGAGTGGCTTGAACAACTTGAGAGAACTCACTATATTGATACGTGGTCACATAGAAAATGCAGTTGTGGAGTCCAAGAATGCAAATATTAAAGCAAAGCATTCTTTGGATGAGTTAAGAATAATATGGGAGGATATAGAAGGAAGTGGATATAAGGAAGCCGAAGCTATTGAAAATCATGAAATCGTGCTAGAAGGACTCCAACCACGTACAGGTTTACGTTCTTTTGGAATAGAGAAGTATAAGGCAGCAAGGTGGCATAGTACTTGGCTTCAAAGTCTCTCATCACTTCAAGAACTTGAAATTGATGATTGTCCGAATTTAACATCACTTCCAGAAAGCATGTGTCGGCTTACATCACTTCAACGACTTGTAATTTATGATTGTCCAAATTTGACATCACTCCCAGAAAGCATGGGTCAGCTTACATCACTTCAACAAGTTGAAATTGATGGTTGTCCGAATTTAACATCACTTCCAGAAAGCATGGGTCGGCTTACATCACTTCAACAATTTGAAATTGCTGGTTGTCCGAATTTGACATCACTTCCAAAAGCATGGGTCGGCTTACATCACTTCAACAATTTAATATTGATGTTTGTCCGAATTTGACATCACTTCCAGAAAGCATGGGTCAGCTTACATCACTTCAACAACTTCGAATTTATCGTTCGAATTTGACATCACTTCCAGAAAGCATGGGTCAGCTTACATCACTTCAACAACTTCGAATTAATTGTTGTCCGAATTTGACATCCCTTCCAGAAAGCATGGGTCAGCTTACATCACTTGGACTACTTCAAATTGTTGGTTGTGCGAATTTGACATCACTTCCAAAAAGCATGGGTCAGCTTACATCACTTCAACAATTTGAAATTGATAGTTGTCCGAATTTGACATCACTTTCAGAAAGCATGGGTTGGCTTACATCACTTCAACAATTTGAAATTGATGGTTGTCCGAATTTGACATCACTTCCGGAAAGCATGGGTTGGCTTACATCACTTCAACAATTTGAAATTGATCGTTGTTCGAATTTGACATCACTTCCAGAAGCATGGGTCGGCTTACATCACTTCAAAACTTCGAATTGATCGTTGTTCGAATTTGAATCCCTTCCAGAAAGCATGGGTCAGCTTACATCACTTCAACAACTTCAAATTGATGGTTGTCCGAATTTGACATCACTTCCAGAAAGCATGAGTGAGCTTAAGTCCCTGGAGGAGTTGCGGATTGCCGGATGTCCAGAGCTGGAGAAGAAGTGCAAGGAAGACAGTGGGGAGGAATGGCCTAAGATTGCTCATGTCGCAAATGTACAGCTTGGATCGGTAAATCAAGATACATAAATAACAACATTTTATTGTGGATTATTGAAAAAACAAAGCATTATCGTAATTGATTTATTTTCTATTTTTGGTATTTATTTGATATGTAGAGATGGCGAAGGATTATTAGCAATCTGAAGGACTCCAACAGAAAGAGCCATGGAAAAGATAATGATGATGACTAGCCTCGTTATGGGAGTTTTGTAAAGAGATTTTGCTGGGTAATATTCTCTCTCTTTGTCTCACACACAAAAAAAAAAAAAAAAAAAAGAATTAAAAAGAAAATTTTGATATTTTTTACTTTTAATTTCTGTGGATGTTCCTGTTTCAGCTGTATAGTTAAGTGTTTCATCACTGTAATTAATTAATTATGAGCTATGAACGGAATGAATTTCGCTGAAGATGATTTTTTTTTTTTTGGAAATGAGGTTTTGGGTTCGTTCGAAACTATGTTCCTTTTGGTCATATACTGAAATTTTTGAACTTTAAAAGCATATTTTCAATGTTACAAATCTTTTGCTTTTAAAAATGACCAAAAATGTGTTCTGTCTTAATTATTACTTTCACTCATTTAAAATTTTTAATATGTGAAAATTACTATTATAATTTTTAATATGGAATGGAAATTTCCGTGTACTAAAGTCTATTGCAGCAAAACAAAGTATACGCTGTATTGCTAAAACTTGAAGGTTCCAGGCGCCTCTACAACATTTATTCCCAAATATTTCCTCAAAAAGTACAGGTTGTTCCAAAAAAAATTTCTTCATTCGTTCGGTACATACTAGTCGCTTTTGTAGGTCTTAAATAATAAGCATTTATCTCTAGTTTGAAGTTTAGAGCAGTCAATAGACTTGATGTAGATGAGATAGCCGATGCGTTTATGAGCAAAGAAGCGGCTAAAAAGCGATCCCGGAGGCATAGGAATGAAGGCTGTCAGCCTTAAAAGGTCGGCCTCGATGGGAGCCAACAAAGCCGGATATAAGCCGCCAGCTTAGGGATATAGGCCGCCAGCCTAAGTGCCGACCTACTTTAGGCTGCTCGACGTTGAGTGACATGAACTCAAAACAGATTCTAAGTGTGACATAGTCATAGCATGTTCAGTACAAATTATCAAGTTTTGTTGTAATACTTGAAAGTAATTAGGGCAAAGCCTTCTTTGATTCTATTCACTCATATTCGTAATGAACAGTTTTGTACAAATATATAGACATACTAGCCTACTGATAAGGACATTTACAGAAATTAAGGAATCAAAAGATTACAATCTAGGAAACTACCAATTGTATACAATCTTGAGAATTAAGGAAGAAATCCCTAAGATTATGGAGAAAAATTTCTTAATACTTTCGGTACATACTAGTCGCTTTTGTAGGTCTTAAATAATAAGCATTTATCTCTAATTTGAAGTTTAGAGCAGTCAATAGACTGTATCATGTGAATTCATACAGTAGACTCATATTAGAAACATTAACAGACAACAGATATTTGGTAAATGGTAGCTGATATGATAGCTAACAATACGGGAGCTAATGGCCACTTGTATATAGGGGTATATGGTCTATATACCACTCTCGTAAACACTTCAATCGAGAACTGCAGCTAATGGCCACTTGTATATTTGCATGTTTCCAGGGGAGTTATCTTGTGGTGCAAGGCTAGTTGAAGTAACTAAAATGGCATTAGTGAAAGGGAAAGGGACAGAATGTTTTCTCTTGAGAAGGTGAGTGCCAACACAATCGATTATCTACTTCATCCATGTTGTTTAAAAATCAACCTGTCTATTAGATAGAAAATGGAGTAATTAAAGCGATTTTTTATCTCAAACAGATCATAACTACTTAACTCTCTTGAACATTTTTCAATAACTAGATAAGTGTGTCGTTAGGATTGTAAATGTGTGTATATCATAGTTATAGCATGTAGTGTATAATTTTCAACTTTTGCATTAATTGTTCTTGCAATTACATGGATCTCTTATACTGCTCTAGCATATGATATTCCAATAGACGATATGATGTCCATATTTGCCAGAAGAGGAAATCTGGTTTGTCTTGATTGTGAAATTCAAACTGAATTGGAATAAACAATTTTGTTGTGTTTTGGCCTTTTTTTTTTTTTTTTTTTTTTTTTACTTCTTAAAGAATTTTTGTGATACAAGATATATATCTTCTTATAATACATTTCTGTGTTGTAATATATATGCCATTGAATCAGTAAAGTCAGCACTGCAACAAAGGAAGTATAGTGTAGATTAGGAGCTGTGTGATTTATATGCTTGTGAGAAAATCTGGGCAAAAAGAACATTTGAAGCAAATACAAAAAAGGTTTTTGGGGTAGAGAGGAGAAGGGGGGTAAAAAAAAAAAAAAAAAAGAAGAAGCAATACTTGCAATAAAATGATGCAATTAGAAGTTGAGGAAGCTCATTCTAATACCATGACTTCATCCTAAACCAATAGAAAGCAAACTTGCAAAAATTGTACAATTCAAAGTGATTCTATAAAAGCTCTTGAAGGAAGTTGGTAGCAGTATGCTTCAGGGTCATCCGGTTTCTGTCTTGTACATAGAATTGGTGAGGACTGAGGATTGAAAGAGGAAAGCTAAAGTTGCATTATTTGAAACATACTTTGAGTGAATTGCTTGCCCCTTATTACACTTCAATTTTTGCATCATTTTGATTGCTCTTTCAATATGGGACAGTAAATTGGCTTTGAAGCTTGATAAAATCTGGTCAAATTTGGAGTTTTGAGCACATTCAAGTTGCTGATTTTTCATTATGTAGTTAGTAATGTAGTCTTCTCATGATACTGCTAGATTTATAAAATGAAGTTGAAATTTAGATTCCAAGTCCATTTTCCTAAGTGTCCTATGTTTTTTCTCACCTGTTAAATTTACGGAGAGGCTAACTTGTTAAATTTGGACAGTAATCCAAATCTATGGTATGTTCGTGAGGGACTCTCCTTATGTTTGGAATTACCTGCATTTATTGTATTTTTGTTAGTTTTCTTCAGTTTAATGTTCAATGCCAATGGAATTGAAATTTCCTTACAATGAGATTTATATTTTGAGTTTGGCTTGTGGCGATGATGCATCAAATTTGAGAATTTGATGTTTAGAGATTGACTTATACGGTTTTATAAACAAGGATATCAAGTTCTATGAAAACGGAAGGTTGTACTTTATAAATTTAAAAGCAGAAGAGAAAGTATTAGTAATATTGAGATTCAGACTTTTAAGTTCAATACTTGCAGATCCTGGAGGTAGAATTACATCAAACTGATGTGGTATCGTGGGAAAGGCAGCAATTATGAACATACTGGATGAATTTGGTAATTTATAGCTGATATAGTTGTTAAAGCCTGGAGCAGAAGTGTTGCTATAGGGGTATACAGCACTCTCATACTGACTCTAATTGTTCGATCAAGATCTGCAACCAAAGGCCACTTTGTGCACAATTTCAGGGTGTATATGTTGAGCACAAGGCCAGCTGAAGTAACTGTAATGGCATTAGTGGAAAGGGATAGGAATGTTTCTCTTGAGAGGTAGGTGTCAAGACATAGGAAATAAGTCTATCAGCTGTCTATTAGATAGAAAGCTGGGGTGATTAAAGTGACATTGAACTCAAAACAGATCCTAAGTATGACATAGTCATAGCATGTTCTGTACAATTTTTCAAGTTTGTTGTAATTGCTCTTGCATTTGCATGGATATTCTATACTGCTCTAGTATATTGCTCTCCAGTACAATATGATATCCATATTTGTTGAAAGATGATTTTGGATAATTTTTTTGGTCCATATTTGTTGTCTCAGTTAGACGCCACTAGTTCAAAAATGTGTTAAAAAGTACTTTAGCCTTTGATGGTTTAAAATAGTAGTCCAACATAGAAACAAATTTTTTTTGGTGAAACCAACATGTTCCATATTGCTGAGGATATTTAAGCACGGTAATAGACCACCATACGTGAACAAAGTTTAATTCCTTCAAGAAAACCATCATTTGCCTCGGTTTTTTAATCTAATCAGAATATCTAGAAAGGCTATAAGCACGTGTTAAACCAATCGAGTCATCGGATGATTGAGTCATTATATAGGAATGTAAAAACCTCATATCCATAGACTTGAAAAACATTTCTGGAACTGGTTAATGATATTACATCTATTCTTAGATTAAGTTATGATCATCTTCCATCACAATTAAAGCAGTGCTTGCATTTTGTTCATTGTTTCCAAGGATACTTTATTCAAATGTCTACTCCAAGTAGCGAATCATGATGCTGAAGACATAGCACATGAATTTTTGTGTACCTTATTGAGCGTTATGGAAATTCAGATTTAATTTGACACTTACAGACACTGGAGGTGGAATTACAACTATGAACATGTCAGAGAAATTTGGAAAATGGGGAAAAAAATGGGGAAAGAAAGTTAGCTTGTTACAGCCTATGATCTGTGGTATTCTGATGCATTGATGATCAATTGTTTGAGTGAGAAATCCATCGATGAACACTCCTTTCCCATCCACGACGTGTTCAGGCTGAAGGCAAGGCTGATTGAAGTAACAATAGTGCCGTTGGTAGAAGGTGGGCTGCTTTTCTGGAGAGGCATGCAATATGGTCAACAGTATGATGTGGTCAATAATGATTGGGTCAATATTTTTTCAATATCTTTTAATAGTATTTAATTCTTTTGAATAGGATTATCAGATATTTTTTTTGTCATGATTCAGAAGAATATATTTTGAATATCATTTACTAGGGTTTTTTCTTTTTTAGTCCTTTTTCTTTTTCGACAAATTTTAGTTTTCAATAAATTGTATGCCTTACTGTCTTTCCAAAACTCAATTTTATCTATTATTTTCGATTTTTGGATGCCATTTACCTAGGTATTCTTAAATTTATTTGTTATTTGAATATCACATTCTGGCATTCATGCATTGAATTAACAGTTTGTGATATTTTCCTATCCTTTTGCTGCGTCGTGTGATTTGGCACCACAACATGATAATTTGCTTTGGATGAATTCAATTAGATTAGATTAGTAAATGATATCTTCCTGTTGCTTGTTCTAGCTAACATGTTCATCGTGGAATTTAAGTTAATTCAATATTGAATTTGCAAAGGATTTGTTTCTAATGATCAATAAGTTTAAAAAAAAAATCTGCATAAAATTTGTATTTTAGCACTATGCTTCCAGTTACATCCTTACTATCTTGAAGAATTAAGTTTCTTTCTTTTGCCTGTGGCCTTTCCTAATCGGTATTTGCTCTTATCTGAATTTGTTTCCATAAAAAGAATTAGTGCCATTATTTCCATGTCTTCTTTCATCTTCATACTATGTCTTTATTATAGTTCTCATTGGGTGTGCTTGATGCAATCCACTGGAACTTAAATTAAACAAGAGAGATTATCTTATTAAAAGTCATATGATATAAATGCCAGTGGATCAGTCCGGGTGCAATGCAGTGCAAGATGGATGTGTAATGCTGTGTACTTTATGCCAGAGAGAGAGAGGAGAGGGAGGAGAGAGGGGGGCGGGGGTTTGGTAGAAAAACAATTCCAGCAAATAAGGAGAAGGTATTGCAAAAGGGCATTTTTTGCAATTACAGGATATAATTCCAAATTAGGAATTGCATTTTTTCATGCCTTTACTCCATCCTGAAGCAATAGAAAGAAAACTTGCAAATATGGAATCGACTGCAAATGATTCTGTAAATCTTTATAAGGAAAATTGATGAACCAGATTTGCAAATATTGAATCGAAGGAAAATTGATGAACAAGACATTTCAGATTCATCCCTTATTTCCTCTGTCCATGCATAGAATTGCTTGCACTCATCATACTTTTAACTGTTCAATCCTTTTAATCATTCTTTTAATATGTGAAAGTAATTCATTTATGGAGCATGACAAAATCTGTTGAAATTTGGATTTTGGAGCTCAATTCAAGTTGCTGATATTCCATTATGAAGATAGTAGTGTATAATCATGTCATGATTCTGCTGAAATTTCATATTCTAATTTCCCTTTATCAAGTGTTGTGTATGCTCTTTCTTACCTCAATTATGAAACTTGTGCTTTGGCTTGATCAATTGCATATAACTTATCAAAATTGTGAATGGTTTAAAGAATTTTTAAAGAGAGCAATGCAAATCAAAATTATGATATGTTCCCAAAGGACTAAGTTTTGAATAAACTGTACTTATTCTTTCTCTTGTGTAGAATTAGGTTGTAGCTTTCATCAATTTAAGAATATAGTGCTAGTGGAATGTGAATTTCCATATAATGAGATTCAAATTAGAGAATGTGATTTTGGAGTTTGAATTACACGGTTTTATAAACAAGAATATTGAGTTCTGTGAAAACGTAAGGTCATACTTTATAAATTTAAAAGCAAAGAGAGTATCAGTAAAATTGGGATTCAGACTTTTATGCTCAAAACTTGCAGATCCTGGAGGCAGAATTACATCAAACTGATGTGGTATCATGGGAAAGGCAGCAATTATGAATGTACTGGATAAAGTTGGTAATTTATAGCTGATATAGTTGTTAAAGCCTGGAGCAGAAGTGTTGCTATAGGGTTATATGCCACTCTTGTACTGACTCTAATTGTTCGATCAAGAACTGCAACCAAAGGCCACTTCATATATGCACATTTTGAGGGGGCATATATTGAGCACAAGGCCAGCCAAAGAAACTGTAATGGCATTAGTGGAAAGGGATGGGAATGCTTCTCTTGAGAAGGTAAGTGTCAACACAATAGGAATATAAGTTGTCATCTGTCTATTAGATAGAAAGCTGGGTGATTAAAGTGACATCGAACTCAAACAGATTCTAGTGTGACACAGGCATAGCATGTTCTGTACAAATTTTCAAGTTTTTCTGTAATTGCTCTTTGCATTTCCATGGATTTTCTATACTACTGTAGTATATTGCTCTCCTATACAATATGATATCCATATTTGCCGAATAAGGATTTTTTTTTTGTCCATATTTGTTGTCTCAATTAGATGCCACTTGTTTCAAAACGTGTGTAGAAAGTACTTTAGCCTTTGACGGTTTAAAATAGTAGTCCAACATAGAAACAAATTTTTTTGGTAAAACCAACATGTATCATTTGCTGAGGATGTTTGAGCACGGTGTAGCCTTGAAGAAACCATCATTTGCATGCCTTATTAATTTAATCTAATCAGTACCTCTAGAAAGGCTAAGGCATGTGTTAAACCAATCTATGAGTCATCTGATGAATGAGTCATTCATATGTGAATGTAAAAACCTTTCAGTACACCAGACTTGAAAAACATTTCATGGAACTAGATAAAGATATTGCATCTATTCTTAGGTTAATTATGATCATCTTCCATCGATTATAGCAGTGCTTTGCATTTTGTTCATTGTTTCCAAAGGACTACTTTATTGAAACGTCTACTGTCAGATCTCACAAGGAATCTGTCCAACCACCTCCAAGTAGCGATCATGATGCCAAAGATATAACACATGAATATTTGTATACCTTATTAAGCGTTTTGTCAGACTTCTAAGTTGACACTTGCAGGCCCTGGAGGTGGAATTACAACTATGAACATGTCAGAGAAATCTGGTAAATGGGAAAAAATGGGGAAAGGAAGTTAGCTTGTTACGGCCTAGATCTACGGTATGCTGATGCATTGATCTATCCAATTGTTTGAGTGGGAACACCATCCGATGAACACTCATATCCCATCACAGCCGAGTTCAGGGCTGAAGGCGAGGCTGATAGAACGAAGGGGATTGCTTTTCTGGGGCAGGTATGTGTTATTGTCAACAGTGATGATGCAGTCAATGATGATTGGATCAATATTTTTTTTAATATCTTTTAATAGTATTGAATTAGAGAATTAATAGCTTTTCATTAACATCTTACAATAGGATTTAATGTCTTTTAAATAGGATTCAATAGGATATTTTTTTTAATCATGATTTAAATGATTATCTTTTGAATATCATTTACTAGGGTTTTTCCTTTTTTTAGTGCTTTTTCCTTTTTTGACAAATTTTAGTTTTTCAATATAAATTTTACCCTTACCGTCTTTCTCAAAACTCGAATTAATCTGTTAATTTAGATTTTTGGATGCCATTTAGCGAGGTATTCTTAGAATCAATAGTTATTTAAAGATCACATTCTAGTATTTGTGCGCGAATCAACAGTTTGTGATTTAAATCTTTTGCTGTGTCAAGGGATTTGGCACCATAACATGATAATTCGATTTGGATGAATTCGATTTGGTTAGATTAGTATAATACTACTTTCTTGTTGCTTTTTCTAGCTAGCTTTGTTCATCGTGTAATTTAAGTTAATTAATATTGAATTTGCAAATGATTTGTTTCTAATGATCAATAAGCTTAAAAAAAAATGAAAACTGCATAAAATTTGTATGTTGGCACTATGCTTCCAGTTACCTCTTTACCATCTTGAAGAATTAAGTTTCCATTATTTGCCTTTGCCCTTTTTACTAATTGGTATTTGCTCTTATTTGAATGTTTTCAAATAAAAAGAGTTTAAAGTGGTCATTGTTTCCGTATGTCTTCTTTCATCTTCATACTATGTTATTATTATAGTTCTCCTTGGGTGTGCTTGATACATTCCACTGGAACTTAAAATAAACAAGAGAGATTGTCTTATTAAAAGTCATATGATATACGTGAAAAAAAGCAGTTTTTGCAATTACATAATGTAATTCCAAATTGAGGAATCGCGTTTTTTCATACCTTTACTCCATCCTGAAGCAATAAAAAGCATACTTGCAAATGATTCTGTAAAGCTTCATAAGGAAAATTGATGAACAAGACATTTCAGACTCAATCCCCTATTTCCTCTGTCCATGCATAGAATTGAGTGCACTCATCACACTTCTAACTGTTTTTATCCTTTTAATCATTCTTTTGACATGTGAAAGTAATTCATTTTTGGAGCATGACAAAATCTATTAAAATTTGGATTTTGGAACTCGATTCAAGTTTCTGATTTTCCATTATGAAGATAGAAGTGTGTAGTCATGTTATGATTCTGCTGGATTTATAAAATCAAGCTGAAAATTTCAGATTCTAATTTCCCTTTTCCAAGTGTTGTGTATGCTCTTTCTTGTCTTAATTATGAAACTTGTGCTTTGGCTTGATCAATTGCATATAACTCGTCAAAATGGTGAATGGTTTAAAGGATTTTTAAAGAGAATAATGCAAATCAAGATTATGATATGTTCTCAAAGGACTCTCTTAAGTTTAGAATAAACTGCACTTACAGTATCTCTTATGTAGAATTAGGTGGTAGCTTACATCAATTCAAGTATATAGTGCTTGCAATGATGATGCATTAAGATAGAGAATATGATCTTAAGAGATTGAATCACATGGTTTAATAAACTAGTATATAACAAATGCCATAAGAACATAAGGTGGTGCTTTATCAATTTAAAAGCGGAGAAAGAAGAATCAGCAACATTGAGATTTGAACTTTTTAAGTTGAAAACTTGTAGATCCGAGAGGCCTAATTGCATCAAATTGGTGAAGCATCATGGTGAGGGCAGCAACTATAAACATAACAGAGAGATTCGGTGAATGGATAGCTGATATAGAAGCTCACGAGTACAGAGCAAAAAGCATTTCCATGAT
Organism: Combretum micranthum; assembly: GCA_024138025.1. NCBI lineage: Eukaryota > Viridiplantae > Streptophyta > Magnoliopsida > Myrtales > Combretaceae > Combretum > Combretum micranthum. The sequence goes on from JAMXBD010002240.1 coordinate 85,353, forward strand.
ATTGAAGATAATGACTTGAAGCAAATGATTGAAAAGATTGATGTGAATGGAGATGGATGAAAAAGATGAGGTTGATGTGGATTAAAAAAGATGGAACGGGTTCATCACGGTGGAGGAATTGAGGGCAGTGTTGGCTTCTTTGAGGCTGAAGCATGGAAGAACTATAGAACAGTGCAAGAAAATGATCGAGAAGATTGATGTGGATGGAGATGGCATTGTCAACTTTGGGGAGTTTAAGCAGATGATGAAAGCTGGTGGTTTTGCTGTATTGAGTTCAGCTTGACATACTTGTATTTGTAGAAATGTTATAGCAAATTAGCTATGCGACTTTCTTTTTACCTTTTCTCCAAATCTTGGAAGAAATTTGTGATTTGCTCCTGAGTGGCTATAAGGATGCTTCGGTTTGATTGTGGTAGAAATAAAGAGAATTCCACAATGCTTTGTTGATTTTCTGCTCCATGCATTTCATTTCCTTTGAGATTACAAGGGAGCAGGAGATATTATGTTCCTTATGAAGAGGCGAACGAATCATAGGAAATTTATTGTTATGTTTAGATAATAATGATAGGAAAAACACAAGCTCGCCAGCAACTAATAAGAGAGGGGAACGAATTCCAAGGAATTACAAGTTATGAAAGGTCATGTTTTTGATAATTACAGCTTGATATGACTGAACACCCATAATAGCTATCATTCAATTGGATTTAGTGGAATTTTAGTTGATTGTAGAAATGGAAGGACAAGGACCTAACATAACAACAAAACATCCAAACTCTAGTATTGATTAGACTGCATTTATGAGGAAGAGAAAAAAGACAGACATCTCTAGTTATCATCAATTAATACAAAGTTGCTCAACTTTAGCAAGACAGAAACAAGTCTTGAAAGTGTTTATGGCAGACTAGTTTTCATGTTTGTGGTTTTACAACCCAAACAACACCATTGCATCTTAACTAACCCTTTTTAATGCAATCTGCAAGTAGTTATTCTAGGCAATGCTTAATTTATTTAGTTTAGAGCAATTCTTCCAATCTCAAAATGGATTCTACCTTTATCTGATCTGGTTTCCTTGACCTTTCTTAATAATGAGCAATCGATGATCTTTTTAATACAAATCCACCAGAGCAAAACCTATGATGCTGTTGCTCTCTCCATGATGAAGACAACTAAAAATTGAAATAACAGATAATTTGATGTTTTCAGCAGATTTCACTAAACCAAGAATGAACTATTTGATTTATTTAGATATTTAATCTATTATCATCAGTTAAATACAATTTGAAGGACCATATCATCCTTGGTTCATATTCCACTGGTAGAAGTAACATTTTGGTCGATGGCCTGAAAACATACTACGCTTAACAACATTGAGATATAGCGTTTGAAAATATATTGAATGGGAAAATTATTCAAGAAAGAGAATAAAATGATAAATAATAATTAAAGACATGTGACATTATAAATATTTTATAATTACTTTAATAGTTACTTGTTTTAATTTTTATACCAAGTGAATATTGTAATAGTTACTATAATTTTATTACGTTAATATTGAATTGGAATCTAATTCTCTTTTATTCAATACGGCAAAATAAATGAGTTTGTCTTAGCAAAGAGAGTCATAAGAAAAAACTAACTTGGGCTTCCAATAAACAAGAGTAGGATTTTTGCTTTATTCAGTCATGATTTACTAAGATATTGTGTAAAATTAAAGATGATACGAATCATACAATTTTTATGTTTTCTAATAATTACTTGTTTTAATTTTTCTACCAAGTGAATATTATAATAGTTACTACAATTTAATTGCATTGCTATTGAATTAAAATTTAATTCTCTTTTATGCAATATGACAAAATAAACAAAGTTGTCTAGCAAAGAGAGCCACAAAAAAAAAAAAAAAAAACCATCTTAGGCTTCCAATAAGTAGGATTAGGATTTTTTCTTTGTTCCGTCATGATTTTTCTTAAGTAGCTTTCTATCTCTTAAATTATTTAAGAAAATCGTCATGTGATTTTTAATCTAAATTTTTGTACCAGACACCACATTGTTAAGATTCCTATTAATAGACAAATACGGGTTTTTATGTTTAACTATCACATTTTATTTTATTTGATAAATATTAAATTTGGTTGTTTTTATATATGACATTAGCAGCCGTTAAAAACCCTTTTAAGTTATAGATTTATCCTACTCAAGCACCTAATAGAGGTCATTAGAGATAAAAATGACCTAACTTATACATTAGAAGATGTATTATTAAAGAAATGGTTGATGTATTGTTGCTAAACAAAGAATCATTTGCCTTTATCTTGTAAAGATCATTGTGGACCATGATAAACAACAATAAGAATTACAATTATCATGATCTTAACCGAAACTAATTAATGATCAATAATGATGAGTGATTTAACCTACTTGTTATATGTTAATTAGAATATGTACGTTTACTTCAGTTTAAATGAAACTAATAGACCAGCTTGTGGTTGCTAAATATAAAGTAAACGGATTCAACTTTTTTGGACCAACATATAGGTACATTTATCCTATATCTTTTTATATCTCGGTCAAAGTTAACGAAACCAACTTAAAGCGTCACAAGTATTTCCTCGGCTTGACTATAATTTTCTATTTCATTTATATTCATATTTATAGCTAATATTTGTATGGATGCTCTCATTTAGATTAATCAGCAATAACACCAAAATATTAATTTAAATGTAAGTCTTCATTTTTCTATATGTACTTTTGAAATTAGTTGTTTTTCTTTTTTTTTTTTTTTTTAAGTTTTAGGAAGAAAATACACAAGCATTTCAGAATTTTTAGTCATTAAATCCCTTTTTTGCTTTTTTTTTTCCTTTTTAAATTTTGGAATTAGTGGTGCATCCGTCCATGCTACTATAATCGTAAAATTTTTGTTGCCTTAATGGTCGATCTCTTCTACTTATTAGGGAATAATTAAATGAAACTTCAACCACGATTTGTCTGTGGAAAAATTTCCCTTATCGGATCTGTTTGTTTTAGTATTTTTTCAGCAGATACAGATGCTTTTTTAAACTTTTTGCTAATAAATTATTTATCAAGAAATAGATATAGATAAAAAAAAGTTGACAGTTCTCATCAAAAGATCAAATAGAACAAATATAGATAAAATTTAGATGCAAATCGGATATATTTATACATATCATTTTAAAAAAGATATAGATATAGATGAAAAACAGACAATCCAAACAGACCCATCATTTTATTGAAAAAAAAAATGATGGGATGGTTGCGTGGAGCTGGAGCTGGTGCATCCATCAATTTTAAAATTTTGACCGTATAAACCCACGTGAAATTAAGGTAAACGCAATACTTATAAGGGGCATGGTGTGAAATCAATCATAGATGAAGACAAGAAGAAGGCTTCTAAAACATTAATGGAATGGGATATTTGCTTTTCAGAACAACAGTATTTTGAGTTGCAATGTTTGAAAAAGTTTTTTTGCATCATAATATTAGGGAGTAAGTTTATTTTAGATCATAACGCTTGAAAAAATGATTCAATCCAAGTCACAATGCACACATATCAACAAGTTCTCCCACTTGGTCCATACATTCCATCATTCACCTTAATGAGAAACAAAATACATGAATCATAGCGATAGGTTCTCTAATAACGAGTATTATCTTCCATGTATTACAATGCATTATGCCTCTCAAGCCCATACGACTTAATGAATAAACCCAATGTTCATTCGAGGTCCAAACGTAATAATATTTACTCAAGATAAATGAATAAACAAATGTGTACACAAAACCAAATGAGAAAACATTAACTGAATAAGAGTTTCATTAAACATCAAATGCAGGTACAATAAAAAATTACATTATGGAACCAAGTCCCATTCTTATTACTTGATCCTTAAAATTCTTTGGTGGCATGCCTTTAGTTAAAGGATCAGCTATCATCAACTCAGTACTAATGTGCTCGATGACCACTTTCTTTTCCTTAACACGTTCTCTTATGGCTAAGTATTTGATGTCGATATGCTTACTTCGACTACCACTTTTGTTGTTCTTAGCCATAAATACAGCAGCTGAGTTATCACAGTACAATCTCAATGGCCTGGAAACAGAATCTATAATTCTAAGCCCAGACATAAAACTCTTCAACCATACACCATGTGAGGTAGCCTCAAAGCAAGATACGAACTCGGCTTCCATAGTGGAAGTAGCAGTCAAGGTTTGCTTCGCACTCCTCCAAGACACAGCTCCACCGGCAAGCATGAAAATATAACCAGATGTTGATTTACGTGAATCAACACAGCCAGCAAAGTCTGCATCGGAGTATCCAACAACCTCCAAATTGTCAGTCCGTCTATACATAAGCATGTAATCCTTTGTCCCTTGAAGGTATCTCATCACCTTCTTTGCAGCTCTCCAGTGGTCAACACCTGGGTTACTTTGATATCTCCCTAGCATCCCAACAACAAATGCAATGTCAGGTCTAGTACAGACCTGAGCATACATTAGGCTTCCAACGGCTGAAGCATATGGGATGTTTTTCATTTGTTCCCTTTCAAGCTCATTTTTAGGGCATTGACTTAAGCTGAATTTGTCACCCTTCACAATGGGTGCTACACTTGGTGAACAATCCTTCATTCGAAATCTCTCTAAAACTTTGTTGATATAGGTCTCTTGAGACAAACCTAAAATGCCTCGAGATCTTTCCCTATGGATCTTAATGCCAATAACATAAGATGCTTCACCCATATCTTTCATATCAAAGTTTTTCGAGAGGAATTGTTTCACTTCATATAGCAAACCCCTATCATTGGTTGCAAGCAAAATATCATCCACATATAACACAAGAAAACAAATCTTACTCCCACTGACCTTCTGGTATATGCATTGATCCATGACGTTCTCCTCGAAACCAAATGAAGTGATAACGTCATGAAATTTCAAATACCATTGACGGGAAGCTTGTTTTAATCCATATATGGATTTATTAAGCTTACATACCAAGTGCTCACCATCACTAGAGGAGAATCCTTCAGGTTGTTTCATATAAACCTCTTCCTCTAGATCACCATTAAGGAAAGCCGTTTTCACATCCATTTGGTGCAACTCCAAATCAAAATGTGCAATCAATGCCATAATTATACGTAGGGAATCTTTCTTAGATACAGGAGAAAATGTCTCCGTGTAGTCGATTCCTTCCCTTTGAGTGAATCCTTTAGCAACGAGTCTTGCTTTATATCTCTCAATGTTGCCTTGTGAGTCTTTCTTTGTTTTAAAGACCCATTTACATCCAATGGCTTTTACACCATCAGGCAACTTGACAAGATCCCAGACTCCATTAGACGCCATCGAATCCATCTCATCTTTCATGGCATTGTACCACAAGTTTGAAATCTCAGAACTCATGGCCTGTGAAAACGTTTCAGGATCATTTTCGGCTCCAATATTGTAGTCAGACTCTTGTAGATACACAACATAGTCATTAGGAATTGCCGATTTCCTTACTCTAGTAGATCTTCTTAATGCTGCATCAACATTCTCCTGAGGAGCAGGATCATGTTGTTCAGCAGGCTGTTCAACAGCTTCAGGATCTGTTGAACTTCAGCATCTACAGGATCAGGATCAACAGCTTGTGGTACTTCTAGAACTGGTTGTTCAACACGTGTTTGTACTTGAGGCGTGTTGTTAACAACAATGATAGTCCATTACTTGAAGTGTCATACTGAGCATCTGAATGATCTTTCTCAGGAACGATGCCCAGGGATCGATCGCTCCCACTTATCAAGTCATTTTCAAGAAATTTTGCATTTCTTGACTCCACAAACCTAATGCTATGAGATGGACAATAAAATCTATATCCCTTGGACTTTTCAGCATATCCAATGAAATATCCACTAATAGTCCTTGGGTCTAACTTCTTCTCTTGTGGATTATAAACTCTTACTTCAGACGGACATCCCCAAACGCGTATATGTCGCAAACTCGGTTTCCAACCTTTAAATAACTCAAATGGCGTTTTATTGACAGCCTTAGTTGGAACTCGATTCAATATATACGCTGCCGTTTTAAGAGCCTCAGTCCACAATGAGTTAGGAAGCTTGGAGCTTGCAAGCATGCTCCGTACCATGTCCAATAGTGTTCGGTTTCTTCTTTCAGCTACTCCATTTTGATCTGGAGAACCAGGTAAACTGTATTGGGCAACAATCCCATTTTCTTGAAGAAACCTTGCAAATGGACCAGTCGCTTGTCCACTCTCTGTGTATCTACCATAATATTCTCCGCCTCTATCGGATCTCACGATTTTAATTTGTTTTCCACATTGTTTCTCTACTTCAGCTTTAAATACCTTAAAAGCATCTAGTGCTTCATTCTTATTGTTAAGCAAGTAGAGATACATATACCGTGAGTAATCATCTATGAAAGAGACAAAGTATTTATTACGATACGCATCCATGTCTGGACTACAGATGTCTGTATGTATGATTTCCAATAATTCAGAACTCCTCTTAGCACCTTTCTTTGACTTGTTAGTCTGTTTACCCTTAATACAGCTTATACAAGTCTCAAAATCAGTGAAATCTAAAGTACTAAGTACTCCATCATTCACCAACCTTTTAATTCTATCAATGGAGATATGTCCTAATCTCCGATGCCATAACATAGAGGATTCTTCATTCACAACACATCGTTTAGTGCCAACCTTTTCATGAACATGCATAATTGTATGGTTATCATCATTTCGCAAATTAAGAAGAAAAAGACCATCAGACAAAGTACCATATCCAATAACATCAGATTTATAAAATAAATTAAATCCGGAGTCTAAAAAGTTAAAGGAATAACCATCTGATACAAGTCTGGAAACTGAAATTAAATTCCTGGAAAAACCAGGAACATAAAAAGTCCTTTTCAAATTTAAAATGTAACCACTACTTAAAACTAAACTGCACGTCCCAACAGCCTCCACATGTGAGGACATCTTATTGCCTGAATAGATGCTACGCTCACTTCCCAGTGGCTTCCGCAGGTCTACTAAATCCTGCAATGAATTGGTCACATGAATTGTAGAACCGGAATCAATCCACCATGTGTTATGATTAACATCAATCATATTGGATTCATAACAAACAAGTGAAAGTTGAGTACCTTTCTTATCAAGCCACTGCATGAACTTGGAGCATTGTTTCTTCATGTGCCCCTTCTTTTTACAGAAGAAGCATACAGACTCCTTCTTTATGTCCTTTATGGGAGGGATTTTCCCCTTCCCTTTATCTTTGGCCTGATCTTTCTTCTTGCTCTTCCCATAAGTAGTCAAGTTCACCCTTTCCTTTTCCTCCATAAGTAGTCTGCCCTCTTCTTGAACACACATGGTCAATAACTCATTGATTGACCATTTATCCTTATGTGTGTTATAAGATATCTTAAACGGGCCATACTGCTGAGGTAAAGTGCAAAGAATGTAGTGAACTAGGAAGGATTCTGATAACTCAACTTCCAATGCCTTCAGTTGTGCCGCAATGTCCCTCATGCGCATGATATGATCACGCACACCCTTAATGCCGGTGAGCTTCAGAGTCGAAAGCTCTATAATTAGGGTGCTGGCCATTGCTTTGTCTGAAGTAGCAAATTGCTCATCAATGGCCTTCAGCAAATCTCGGACCTTTTGATATTGCTCGACGGAGCCCCTTATACCAGCAGAAATTTTAGTCTTTATGAACATAACTGATAAGCGATTAGATCGCTCCCATTTTTCATAAAGATTTATTTCATCTGGAGTGCTGGTTTCAGTTACTGCAGGGGCTCCTCTTTCCTTATGGCATAATCAATGTCCATCCATCCCAAATGAAGGAGAATTCTCTCCTTCCAAACTTTATAGTTATCCCCTTTGAGTTCAGGAACATCACATCTCATATCAGAGTAATTGACAGGTTGAATTGCTGCAATAATTAAACATACATGCTTATGTTACAAAATTTGAGACTAATTAACATATAACACGTTTTACCAATGTAAAATCATGCTTAAATATGAATCTGGTGACATAAAACTTGCCTGTGGGCTAAAGTTCTAATTCAATTGGATTCATCTTAAGTTTTATGATAAAACTATCAAATTATGTTCCTTTTCCTAATCCCTGTGGGTAAATTAGAAAATATAATTTGATATTTTATCCTAATTAATTATACACAACATAATAAAAATTCCTGTGGGATAAGATCTATTAAATTGCATATAATTAATCACAATTAATGTTTATTTTCCATATGTGATCTCAAATCAATCTTAATATACAATTTTAATTAATTAAAGACGCTGTGGCTATTCTCTAATTAATTTAAATTATATGGATCACTTAAACATTAACTAAATTCTTAGGCTCGATTATTGTATAAAACTATAGGCAATATTTTATGAATTCAATTCTAACACACCTATATTATTTAGTTAATATTTCATGTATAATGATAAACCATAAATTATACACATAGCTAAATAATATAAGCACATAATTAAATTCATAAGAGCCATCAAGAATTAATTTATTTTAATAAGTAACACAAAATAATGTGTAAAAATATCAATCATGACTAAATATATATGAAATGTTTAATAACCTAACACCGTCGTTTTATTAATAACTATATCTCTATCTATATTTTTAAGAATAACAGAATACATGTACAGACGGCCAAAGAACTCGAACTGGAATTCTCAGCTCCACGCACATCTCAGCCCAAATTCCAGTAAATATAAAAAGTGTGTCAAATTCATGTTTTAGAATTGCTTTGATTAAGGACAGTCATTTCCTGACGTGAGAAACCATATAAAGGTGCTCCAATTTCCGTTTTTAACGATTTGAACTATATTTATTTTCTTTTCCCAAGAAAGAAACTCAAAAGTAATAAAAGACTACTGAACAGAGACCAGAAAAGTTGTTCATTCCTTTGATTATTTTAAGAGAAAGAATCGATAAAGTATGGCATGATGCAGACCACCATATTATAATAATGACGATAATAAGTGAGAAAGGACGATAACTATGGCACCTGACATTCACATCGTCCAAGGCATTAAACTAGACCACGAAAAGGTACGAATTCTCAGTTCAATACAACACGCAACCTCAAGTTTAACTTCGTGAACGATAAAATACCCCAATTTCAAACAAACAGACCATATCTGAAAAGTTAAAACACATATAAAACGTATATTTATATGTATCATCTTCAACCTCTGTCGGGTCATTTCGACCCATTTCAAATTTTTTTTTTTTTTTATTATCATTGATGCTCTGTATCGAAGCTTTCAGCAAAGAAACACAAACCCAGAAAGGACCATAGTTAAACGAAAACGAAGAGAGGCAGAAAAAACAAGCCAACACTTTCAAATCATCTCTATGTATACCAGAAACAAAGCAAGGCAGAGGCAATATAACCGTGCTCTGATACCAAATGATAGATTCATTGTTCTCAACATCCAAAATAACAACAAATGAATCAATAGCGGAAGCGGAAAGCGATTGTCGGTTATATAACATACCTCCAGCCATTGCTATGAATATGAATGAAGAATCTCCACGCCAATAAGAAGCTGATCCAAGCCTGGCTTTCTGAATATGGAACTCGGTTTGATACTTCTAAAACCTTACTCTCCTTTACAGATGGCGTATATGAAAATGAATTTGAAGAGAGGTGTTAGGGACCAACCGAAGATGCACTATTCCCTTATATGCTCTGTCCATCAAAGAGCCAAAAAACTGAACGTGCATTAAGGGGCTAAAAACGTGGGTAGTTGAGATACAATACCACTTCCCACTTCCTGAAATGATGAGAATCTGTTGGACCATATTTTGGCCAACTTACTCGGTTGTTTCCGAGATTTTTGGACAGAGCATATAAGGGAATAGTGCATCTTCGGTTGGTCCCTAACACCTCTCTTCAAATTCATTTTCATATACGCCATCTGTAAAGGAGAGTAAGGTTTTAGAAGTATCAAACCGAGTTCCATATTCAGAAAGCCAGGCTTGGATCAGCTTCTTATTGGCGTGGAGATTCTTCATTCATATTCATAGCAATGGCTGGAGGTATGTTATATAATCGACAATCGCTTTCCGCTTCCGCTATTGATTCATTTGTTGTTATTTTGGATGTTGAGAACAAGAATGAATCTATCACAAGAAAGAGGGACACGTGTCAATAGGAGAATATGATACATGTCCATCGTGATCTAAATTGAATCACTTTTTCAAATATTATGACCTAAAATAAACTTATTTTCTAGACGTTGTGATCCAAAACGAATTTTTTTAAACGTTATAACCCAAAATGAACTTATCGCAAACATTGTGACCCCACTTGTATGATTTACCCGCTCCTAATATCTGCGAGGGTAATCTAAAAGAAACCTTTCCTGGGCAAAGTTACCTCGGACAGAGAGCTAATCTTAATACAACCACAAATGAATGGATTTACATTTGTTTGATATGTTGTCAAGGAACGGATGTGAAAAATGAGAAGGACAATCATTGGGGTTCTACAGTGGGATGCTGCTGGGTCTCTCTCTCGCCCTCTCCCTCCCACTCCCCCCTCCCCCTCCCCCTCCCTCCCCGTGTTTGTCCCTCTTTTTGAATTGTATTTTAAAAGATAAAATCTGATCTGTCATAACTATTGGAATAAATAATAATTATGGAGAGGTTAATGTATTTCCAGATTTACCATCCAAAAGAATAAGTGTTATTTTACGTTTTTGTATTATTGAAGCTACTCTTTATGGCAGATTGTCAAATTCTAAGCAGAATTTTCATGGTGGGGTTAATGAGATCAAGCCTTGTTGAATTGAAGAGAGAGAAGAATGATAAATGAGGAGATTCATTGAAGTTAAAAATTGCAGATCTAAAAGCTGGAAAATAGGGAACAAAACAAGAAAAAAGGCCCTGCCAAAGTGGCATAAAGCTTGCTATTGCCAATAATCTGGGCTAAGCCGATGCATTGATACTTTTTTTTCTTTTTATTTATTTATTTATTTATTGAGAACTGCATCCAATGATCACTTGAATCTGATCACAGCCACGTGCAGGGCTGGGGGCAGGGCTGATTGAAGTAATTATAGTGGCTATCGTAGAAGGGATGGGGCTGCTTCTGTGAAGAAGGTAAGTATCATCTTCAGCAGTATTATAGCAGCACTACATCATAATTTGCTTAAATTAAATTCGGTTTGGTTTGATTAGTATAATATCATCCCAATTTCTTCTGGTTGCATTTTTCCAATCTAAGATTGTTTTGTATGTTAATTAACATTAAATTTGCAAATGATAAGTTTCTAAGGCTCAATAAGTTGTAGGAGAGAAAAAAAAACTCCATAATATTTGTATGTTGTCGTGATGCTTCCAGTTATTCCTATCTGAACTTTTCTACCACTGCTATCAGGTACTTACAGAACATTTGTATGTTGTCATGAGAAACTAAGGTAAAAGTGGTCATGAATCCCATATGTCTTCTTTCATGTTCATATCATAGTTCTCATTGGATGTGCTCAATGTATTCCACTGGAATTTAAACTAAACGAGTGAGATTATCTTTTTAAAATTTATGCAATATACATGCCATTGAATTGTGTCCTTGAGCACCACAATGCAGGATGCAAGGTGTCATTTGGAAGCTGTGTAATTTATGCTTGCGAGAAAATCTGACCTAAAATAACATTGCCAGCAAAAAAAAAAAGAAGGATGTATTGGGGGAAAGAGCAATTTTTTTGCAATGAAATGATCTAATATTAAATTGGAGAACCTCATTTTCATAACTTTAGTCCATCCTTAATCAATAAAAAACAAACTCGCAAATGATTATGTAAAGCGTTGAAAGGAAAATTGATTAACAGAACATTTCAGACTTCATCCCCTGTTTCCTTTGTCCATGCATAGAAATGGCAAATTTTTTGCCATTATTACACTTTAACTGTTGCATCGATTTGATCGCACTTTTAATACATGGAAGTAACTAGGTGTTGGAGCTCACAAAAACCTATTAAATTTGGAGTTTTGAGAATAATTCAAGTTGCTGTTTTTTTAATTATCAAGATAATTCATATTCTTGTCATGATATTATTGGATTTATGAAACGAAGTTGAAATTTTCAATTCTAATGTCCCTTTTTGAATTGTCCTATACCAATGTTCTTGTCTTGGTTATGAGACTTGTGCTTTGGCATAATCGATTAGATATAATTCAGCGAAGAATTCAATTGTTCTTCTATGATATGCTGTTAAAAGACTCACTTTAAATTTTGAATTAACTGCAATTATTGAAGTACAACACTTATGGAATGGAAAATTCAGTACAATGAGATTCAAATGTTCAGTTTGGCTTGCAATGATGATGCATTAAATTAGAGAATTTGATGTTTAAAGATTTAAAATGACACTTGAACATAATAATGTTTTATTCATTTAAAAGAGAAAAGGGAAGTATCAAAAAAATTGAGATTCGGACTTTTAAGTTCAAAACTTGTAGATTCTTGAGGCAGAATTCCATCAAAGTAGTGAAGTATTATGGGAAAGTCAGCAAGCCTGATATAGTAGCTAACAAGGCTGGAGCAGAAGTGTTATCATAGGGGTATGCCATTCTCATACTGACTCTGATCCTTTGATCAAGAAATGCAACCAATAGCTGCTCATATATTTGCACATTAACAGGGCGCACATGTTAGCTCACAAGGCTAAAGTAACTATAATGGCATTAGTGAAAAGGATGGAATGCTTGAGAAGGTAACATCAACACAATCGAATATAAGTTTGTCACTGTTTCTTCCGTCTGTTCTCTTTTATCTACTTCATCCATGTTGTTTCAAATACAAACCTGTCTATTTGATAGAAACTAGAGTAATTAAAGTGACATTGAACTCAAGAAGATCATGCATACTCCATTGTCCAGATCAATTTTCATTAGCTCGATAAGTGTGCCCTTCACTTTGTAAAAGGATGCATCATAGTCATAGCATTTTCTGTACAATTTTGAAGTTCTGTAGTAATTGTATGTCCATCTTTGGCATGGCAAGGGTAGCAACCGTAAACATACCAGAGAACATTGGTGAATTGATAGCTGATATAGACGCTCACAAGCCTAGATCAAAAAGTGTTACCACAGGGGTATACCATTCCTGTAGTTACGCTAATCCTTCAGTCGAGAACTGCAACCTAAGGCCACTAATATATTTGCACATTTCCAGGGGGCATATGTTGGGGAGCAAAGCTAGTTGAAGTGACTAAAATGGCATTAGTGGAAAGGGATGGGACTTCTTTTCTTGAGAAGGAAAGGATCAACACAATTGAATATAAGTTTATCACTATTTCCACTACCAGTACTCTCTTCCTCATTATCGTTTCAAAAACCAACCTCTATTAGATAGAAAGCTGGAGTAATTAAGGTGGTATTGAACTTAACATAACATACATACTCCATTTTCCCGAATACTTTCATTAGCAAGAAAAGTGTGTCCTTTGTTTTATAAGTTGGTGTATCATAATTGTAACAATGATTGGCCTTTTAAGGGAAAACAATCTTATGCTTCAATAGCAGGCGTATGTTAATATCTGAGAAGGTTTTGCAAGAAGATATCTGTTGGAATGCTGCAAACATGAGACTGTTGTTCACCCTTTGAGTCTTCACAACATGTGTTTCTGTCCATTAAATCATTACTGATGCAGTAATTAAATTGACATGCTTGAGATCATGGAGATCAATCAAGCTTCCACTAGCTCTTGTACGTCCTGGCTCTCTGCTTCCAATTCTGTTCAGGATCTAGCAATTATTTTGCAAAAAACTGCTGGATATGGACAAGTCCTCCCCCATGCAGTAAGAAAAGCTCAACTTATTGTAAACAAAGGATGATAGTGTAGGAACATATGTATTTCCATGAGCGAGAAACAGGTCAATAATTAGATTTGTGGTTATACTTTGTACTGATGCATACGACCTGCGACTTTAGGTTCCTATGTCTAAATAAATGAATTAAGAATAAGCTCTCCTGTTGACTGACAATTCAAATTTAACTTGTTGAATATCATTAAAAGTGTTTGCTCCAACACATAATATCCTTGTGCTCAATATTTCTGCCAGAGTTATCTTGAAGTGCCTTTCCTGGGCAAAGTGATAAATGTGCAAAATTGCACATTTATCTCCATTTATTGCACACTTTTGCATGATTAGGGTGCTTCGATAGTGGATTTTTTCTCAAAGTTGATAAACTAAATGTGTTTGGATCAATTGTTTTTGATGAATCTAAAAAATGGATCATGACTAATGACTATTTTGAATCCAAGATGAATTCTTTTGCAATCATAAGAAAATGACATGTCAACAAATATGTTTGCTCTTAAGTTGTAACTTGTGATTGAAAGGATCCTATTCTCATGTTTTACTCCTTTGCATCTTAACCAGAATGTGATAAAGAGGGTAGATTTTCAAATCAAAGTATTCACTTAATGCCTTTTCTCTTGTAACAGTAATTGAAAAAGAAGAGCTGAACCAAAAAAAGAAAATAACAAGTACAGCAAGCATTCAAGTTATCCGACCTATATTCAATTGCAGCTGATGATAGCTCCATCAGAATATAATCTGAGCTGCAATTATATCACACAAGCAGCTGCATGGAGCACCTCTAACCTGATGAAGCAAGCTGCTAAGATCCAGATGCAGCTGAACGTTGCAGTTATACCATGCTGCAGTTTGCTAAAATTATCAATTTGAAGCAAACAAGCTGGAAAATGGGGGAAAAAGAAAAGGTCAAAAAAAAAAACCCCTGTGAAAGTGACCTGAGGCTTGTTACTGCCAATGATCTAATCGTTAATAAGAACTACATCCAATGACCACTCAAATCCAATCACAGCCACATGCAGGGCTGGGGGCATATACTGGGGCAAGGCTGATTGAAGTAATTACTGTAGTGACCGAAGAAGGGATGGGACTGCTTCTCTGAAGAAGGTCAGTATCATCTTCAGTAGTAATATGGGACTGCTAAATAATTTGCTTAAATTAAATTCTGTTTGATATGATTAGTATATTATCATTGCAATTTCTTCCAGTTGCATTTTCCAAGCTAAGAATGTTCATCATGTAATTCAAGTTAATTAACCTTAAATTTTCAAATGTCATTGATGCTTCCTGTTACTCTCATCAAGAAGGTGTTAGAAACTAATGTATATATACATATTCCATTAATAGAGGTAAAGTGGTCATGACTCCCATGTCTTTCATGTATCACAGTTCTCATTGGATGTGCTCAATGCATTCCATTGAAATTTAACTAAATGAGCGAGATTATCTTGTTAAAAGTTTTGTAATATATGTCACATTGAATTGGTGTCCTTGAGCACCACAATGCTGGCATCATTTGGAAGCTCTGTAATTTACGCTTGAGAGAAAATCTGGCCTAAAAGAACATCCCCTGTTTCCTCTGACCATACATAAAAATGGTGAATTTCGTGCCATTATTACACCTAGACTGTTGCATCAACTTGATTGCTCTTTGAATACGTGAAAGTGACTCAGTGTTGGAGATCACTAAAATCCAGTATAATTTGGAGTAAGATTAATTAAAATTCTTGCCACGATACTACTGGATTAATTTACAAAATGAAGTTGAAATTTTCAATTCTAATGTCCCCTTTTTAAGTGTCCCATAGAATTGTTCTTGTCTCCGTTAGATATAATTCAGCAATTTAATTGTTATGAATGGTTTAAACTTTAAAGAAATTATAGAGAGACTAGTACAGATTGAAATCTATGATATGTTCTTAAAGGACTCATTATAAGTTTTGAACTAACTGCAATTATTGAAGTACAGTGCTCATGGAATTGAAATTTCTGTACAATGAGATTCAACGAGTTTGCTTGTGATAATGATGCATTAAAATACAGAATTTGATGTTTAAAGATTGAAAATGCCATGAGAACATAAGGTCATGTTTTATTAGGTTAAAAGCGGAAAAGGAAGTATAAAAGAGATTGAGACTTAGACTTTTAAGTTGAAAACTTGTAGATCCTTGAAACAGAATTGCAACAAACTAGTGAAGTATTATGGGAAAGGCAGCAGCTAACAGGATGCATATGTTGGCTCACAACGCTAGTTGAAGTAACTACAATGGCATTAGTGAAAGGGATGGAATGCTTCTCTTGAGAAAGGTGACAACACAATCGAACATAAGTTTGTCACTATTCCTTCCACCTGTTTTCTTTTATCTACTTCATCCATGTCGTTTTAAAAACAAACCTGCCTATAAGATAAAAACTGGAGTAATTAAAGTGATATTGAACTCAAGGAGATCATACATGCCGCATTCTCCTGATCAATTTTAGTTAGCTGGATAAGTGTGCCCTTCACTTTGTAAAAGGATGTATCGTAGTCATAGCTTTTTCCTGAGCACTTTTCATTAGCAAGATAAGTGTGTCCTTTGCATTATAAGTCGGTATATCATAATTGTAACATTTTCTATACAAATTTCAAGTTTTGCAATAATTGCTTTTGCATTTCCATGAATCTTTTATAAGACAAGCAGTTGCAAGGACCACCCCTAAACTGAAGACCCCGAGAAATCTGCTAAGAACCAGATGCGGCTGAACCTTGCAGTTATACCTTGGTGAGTTTTGCTAAAATGAAATCTGTCCAAGCACATGATAGATTCAAGCACATCAGATCTGAGGAAGCAGAAATTGGCAGCTTTGAGAACTGAGAGCTACTATGTTTAGAACCATGACACATTCTTGTTACTGAACACGGATGAAGACAGCGGCCCATTAATTTGCTTTTCAAACAGCAATTCCGTGTTGAGGCGCCACTGTTGTGCACCAGAATTGGATACTCGACAGATGTTATGGGAGCTGCACATAGGTGCCGAACCTAGCAGCTCCTTCATATCGTTTCTGATTCGAGACTCAAGTCAAAGCGTGGCCTGTGAGTAGCCCCTGCGTGTTGATCAACAACCACAGCAGCTGCAATTCCAAGCAACCCGAGCTTCATGAATGCAAAAATTCTTCAGGCCCGGGCTCTGCATACTGTTAGAAGCATCCAAACCCAGCAACAGTCCGAATTAACATTCAAGCTTCAACAGCTTCACACAAGACCTGCGCTTGAGTGGAGAGTTAATTTTAGTATTGGGGCTGTTAATATTTTGGGGACCCTTGTTTTCACTTTAATCCCTTTAATTGAGCCAGCCCACAGGTGGAGGTAACGAAATTTTGGGGAAAAAAGAAGAATCTGAGCCGAGGGAGGTGATGTGCCCTCCGTAGAAAAGAGCACGATGGAGGGGAGAGCACGCAGAACAGTATTCTTTGAAATACGAGGATTCTTTTTCCTCTCTCTGAATTTCAGCATGTTCTCTAGCACACTTCTAAGGGAGATCGGATGCAGCCAAGCAATGCCAATTTTTGTTAGATTTTAAGTTTTGTTTGAAGACTTAATCAAGAAAATCCATTTAAGGTGTTTCCAAATCTGTTTTATTAAAGCATATCATCCGATCATTTTTTCATAAAGTCCAGTTTTTTCTTATCCATGGTAATGGGTTTCGATGTATCGGGGTATCCATATTTCTATAAGCTTTAATTTTCGTGCTTATCGTAATTATTGTTAGTTTATACATGGCAAAAAGGATTATTAGAATGGTCTTAGTTCCTAAATATTTGAACAAGAAAAATGTACAAAAATACAACAGTGAGACTACTGGCTCGAATAATCCAAAATTCAATTATTTCAACTGCATTAAATGATTTTTCAAATTAAGTGCTACGTTAGCACATTAAGAAATTCTCCTCCCAAAAAGCCTCATTATTTTATTTGTAAGGTTCTACATATGAATTCTTTTACTTTTTTTTTACATTTTCATGAGCTTCATTTATTTTATGCAATACCATCACTTTTACATAATAATAACGAAAAAATAATATGAAATAACTTTTTTTTTAGAATCCGTTATAAAGGATCTAAAAGGAGTTAAAATAATTTTTATATTCTAAAGAACCTCAAAAAGTAAAATAATTAACATGATTTTTGTGTCAAGAAACTCAGATGTGGATGCTCTTATGTAAAATGCTTGATTGTGATTAATCGATTAGGATGTTGTGTGTAAATGCCATGGGTATTGTATTAATGGGTTTGATGAATTGATGCCAATGAACTCATCCAAGTTAATTCTATACTGGCTAAATTGACATATTTTAGTAAACTGATTTGATGTTTTCAGGTTTGGATCTTATAACAAAATTGCTTAATCTTATAATATTATTTGTCAAAGATATGAGCATACTGGTCCGAATCAATTTACAATGATCCGGAACTGTGCATGTTTGCCATTTATTTTTTGTAGACCTTTATCACAGGTTGGGACCAGCTGTAACAAATCCGGACCGCTTCAAAAGATGTGTCCAACAAAATGCCCAATGTACAGAATGTGAAAGAGTCAGGATACCTGAAGCTTCTGTGGATGCAAAATTCCCAATGGTCTGGATCATTGAATAAAGTCCAGACCACTTAGCAAACAAGGAGTTCAGACCACTTAGCAAGCAGAACCCAAATAAGAACAGTTTAGATACTTTTCATTTCACACTGCAATATTAAAAGATAAAAAGAAAGTATATCATATAATACGTATAAAAGAACAATAATCTCTGCTTATAATATTTATATATAGAGAGAGAGAGAGATTATCAACTCAACGGCTTTTGCATATTTTTGGTATTAAGATAATTTTTCATAAAGGTCATTGATATTCTACAAACGAACAATCTAGTATAACAATTTTTTTATGTTTTTATTTTTTGGGCCTGAAACTTCAACCAAGTAAATAGTACAAAGCATGTGGTTGAGGGGCTAAAGACGACGTACAAAACTACAATTCTCTTTGGGTTACTTATTTTTTTAAAGACTCGACCAAGAATTCATCTGTGCCTAGAGCTGCTACATGTTAATTTTAACTACTATAGTCTGCAGAACGTCAATGTCAGCTTTATGAGTAATTTATAATACGAGTAGGCTTATTGGATTGTGTCTATTGGTTCAGGATGATTAAAGGATGGGCTTGGGTAATAAATAAATTAATACTAATCATTATTATGATATTAATAATAATATAACAAGTACAACAAATAAAATTATAATTATAATGATAAAATAAATTAAAAAATCAATAGGATCTAACGGAGGCATACCAATGGTGATGTTAATTCAAACTCAATTGAATTTAGCATTATAAAATTTTGTTGGATTAGGCCCTGTATATAAGGGCCTCAGCAAGATTGGTTGGTAGGATGGAATTGGTCGTAGTCCACGGTAATGAGTCGAATCACTAGAACTATCTAAGCTCAATTATTATCGATATTATTTTTCCTTATTACAACAGGACATGAGAGACCGGTGATGTTAGCAATTGGACTACAGTGTTATTGACCATTGTTGCTATCGTTGTTATATACATACACACACACATATATATATTATATATTCGTTAAAGCAATAAGCATCAAATTGAAGGAAGTTATTAAGGTGTTCTTTCAGTTTCCTTGTTGAATGCATGCATTCAAGTAAGTCGATATGTAATTTGTCGAAAAATCAAGCGATGTAATGTCAAAAATCACGTCTAGCTGACATGTTGAAAAGTAAACATTTATAAATGCGGATAAATATAAAAACATGACTTGTGTTGTGGTACGTTTACGATCAAGTAACCTAAATACAATAAAAATAAAACTAGTGATGATACAGATGCTAAAAAGTTGCAAATAATTAACACAATTAGAATGATTATCTTAAGATTTTGTGATTTTGATGAAAGGGGATGATAATAGACAAATATTTTGGCATCAAAAGAACTGGAAAATTTTATGGTTTCGTGGTGGTTATAACAAACCGGTTTCATTACATCATTAAATGGTTTAGATCTATTCCAGCCATAATTAAAACCCCTAATATTTTTTACACTAATTATAATCAATTTAAATATAATATTTTAGGCAAGACAGTTCTGTGTGGAACGATAAAGTTCCCAAGAAAAACAAATGGGCTTGGAAGTAAGAATTCTTGTTAATATTTCCCTCAAATAACAACTAATTTTTCCTATCTATTTGATACTTCATATTATAAAATATTAATGTAAAAGTATTAATGGTTTCCTTTATGGTTGGGATACATCTGATGTTAATGGACCATAGAACATAGAGGGATCAGTCTTTCTACCCACCATGGACCATAGAACTTTCTATATTTGTAACCAATAGATAGCTTTACGTTTTGCACCTCAATTTTATATCAATTACCATCCATTGCTCAAACTTATCATGCATAGTATCTGTCGAGCCTGGTTTTTTTCGATTTCCTTTAATCCGATTCGTACTAAACCCTAACCCATTCAATATGAATCCTCGACTAAGAATTAAAGGAAATTTTTAATTTTAAAAATATTTTGAAGTCGCCACTCGACTAAAGTCGAGAAAAAATATAAACCAAAACCAATGGGTAGGTTGATTTTGGCTTTGCTACTGATCTGCGAAAAAATCATTTTTTATTTTTTTGAAAAAAACGAGAACCAGAAATTAGCTTGAGTTCGGGGGCTAATCTATTAAAACCTAAACGGTTACCACTTCAACTTTCCAAATTTAAATTGCTTTCTTTTAAACTCTAATTTTAGAATCTAAATTATTTATCAGGATCTAATTAACTAAACATATGTCTAATATGCACAAAAATACTAATCAAATTCCATCAATAATCATATATAATCTAAAAACTCCAAATATTTAAATTAATCAAATTTTATCAAATTCTATTAATATTCATATATTCTAAACTAAACTAAACAAATCAAATAAATTCACAAAAATAATTTTTTTTACATATTTTAAGTCGCCCATTTAGGTGCCTACGTACCCGCTAATCTGGATCAGACCACACGTAGTTCTTTTAGAAAAAATTTAATTTGTTGGTTAATTTTAAAATTTTTCGAAATCTTTTCGCTTTAAGTTCATTAAGTTTGTTAAAAATATATACATATCTTTTAACATGAACCCGAAATCTATCAAGTTAGGTTTTAGCAATTTTATGGAAAATCGGATTTTTCTAGGTGACAAAAATTTTGAACAAGGAATCATAACCACATATCATCATATCAATTGATCATACATATCATCAAGAATAAAAATATTATAAGGAATATCAATATTTAACAAGCTAATTTTAACAAAACAATATCATGGCATAATCAAGATTTATATATCATTGAAATTACATTATGAAGGGCAAGATTTCAATGTAGTTTCATATATGGTGAAATCATAAAATTCAATATTATTACAATCAAGGTCATCGCTATATCATGGCATAAAAGGAATATTAATGACTATCATCATACATGATTACATAATTTCAAATGTTATAAACCTAAAACTCTAAAAAATTTCATATATTCCTTATGATTAGGGCATGATTATATTTATTATCAATAACAAGATTTTAATGTAATTCTATGAACACATACCTAACATGATATAAAAAAAAATCAATTTTATCACAAGAAAACAAAATCATTACTATATATTAATGCAAAAAGATAGAACATTAAAAAACTATATCATGACAAATTAGATCCTAAATTTCAAATTAATATTTTTAGAACAAATTTATGAGACAAACATTCATTGACATTGTCAAATTTCATATATCCTCTTAATCATAAAAATATCTCAACTTGTAATATCATGAATAACTATTCACAATATTCAACACAATACGATGCACCATTATAATTCCAAAAACTTTAATTGAATGAAGAATAACATATATCCAATATCATGCCTTGTTCAAAATTATTATATCAATACCAAGATCACAGGTAATATTTAGACAATATTATAAAACAATTTCATAAATGTATGCATTATCACAAAATACATATCTAATATGATCATTGAAATACCATCTCGTACACTATTGGACAATTCATTATAAGCCTAAAACTTTAGTCTAATCAAAATTTTCATGTTAATAATAAAACTTTTCCTTAAAAACCTATTCATCATGGCGAAAAGCAAATATTCATTGACAAAATATATATATATACATATATACATATTATAATGACTATACTATCATGATTCAAACTAATACTAATTTCACATATTTTATTTTATTCTATTATTTTTTTTTTAAAACACAATATATTCATAATAGATTTTGAATATTATAATTATATACTAATTTTTCATTTTTCTTATTTCTATTTTCCTATTTATTATTATTATTATTATTATTATTATTATTATTATTATTATTATTATTATTATTATTATACCTGCAGAATGGATTCTGAAAGGGGGAGGACGCGCGCATGGATGAATTGGCCGACGACGACGCGCATAGGGAGAAGATCAATCCGCGCCTGGAAATTGGCCAGCAGAGACGCAACAGCGACGGCAAGGGAAAATGGCCAACGCGCACACAGGGGAAAAACGGCCGAGGTTCCAGCGGCAAAAAAAAAAGGCAGATTCCGATCAAGTCGGGTCGAGCAGCGACCGGAGTCTTTCTGTACCAAAACTCGAGCTTTGCTAAAAAGCTTAAAATCGAAGTTTCTAAAAAGCTTAAAAAACCTAAATCATAAGAATGGGATTTTTTTTGTTTCTTGCTTTGTTTTCATGTCCTCTTTTTTGTTTTTTCATTCTTCTATTTATAGAGTTAAATTTGGGGCTTTTTTATTTAAATCCGAAAAAACGAATTACAACTATTAATTAGTTGTAAAAAACGGTCAAGTATCACAAATAGCTGTCATTACCGTTATGATTTTGAACGTTAAACAGCTGTCATTAACAAAAATCTCAGATTTTGCATTTTTTTTAGGAAACTAAAAACGAGTTTTTTTTTTAATTTTCGAATTCAAATTTCAAATCCTTCTTCTTGATGAAAACAACTAAATTTTATACCAACATAAACTACTACGCGCCTATTTTTAAGAAACGTGCTTGGTTTGTAAAAAATGAGTCGAAAACCGAGCCAAAAAAACTCTCAAACATGGCCCATCGGGGGGCCAAAGCTAGAAGACGATGAGCAGTGTTTTTTTTTTTTTTTTACGATTT
Organism: Combretum micranthum; assembly: GCA_024138025.1. Taxonomy (NCBI): domain Eukaryota; kingdom Viridiplantae; phylum Streptophyta; class Magnoliopsida; order Myrtales; family Combretaceae; genus Combretum; species Combretum micranthum. The sequence continues at coordinate 108,466 of JAMXBD010002240.1, forward strand.
TTGAAATTACATTTATCCATATTACATCTATTACATTTATTTCTATTAAATTGATTTATTATGATTATTATTTTATTTTTTTATTTTTCATTCCTAGCTTTAACATTTATAATATGCAAAAATTAATTATTTTAATTATGTATATACTAAGCTAAGTATTTATTTTGACAAAAAGAATGTCAAAATGAGGTGTCTACAGTATCCAATTAATATGTTAATTATTACCTTCACTACCTCTTTCTAAACCATTTTCAAATAGGTAGTAATACTCACACGTGTGTCTTAGTTTTAATTGGGTAATTTGTAAATGATATATCCTGCTTATGAGAATTTAGAGCCATTCAATTCATTGAATTTGTTAAGGATGAGGAATGTTGATTTATTGACTCTTAAGTTTTAAGATACTTTTAGGGATGAAGGCAACACATTCATTCATATTATTGAATAATTTAGTGTCTTAAGTTCTAATTTTTCTAATTTAATTCTTTTATTTTGAGGTAAAGTTGAATTTAGTGTTTTTGTTAGATGATACTTTAGACATTGTGTTGAAATGAGATAGAATGTACATGCCATTTCTGTTTAGTCGTGTTCCAATGTCATTATCTTACCATTGAGATTTTAGAAATGCTAAAGTCAATCTATTATAACTATAAGATGGATCCTTATTTAATTTATTTTGTTATGAAAGGGAAACTTTTTTACAATTATAACTTGCTAACTCTCGTGATTTCTAAAATTCCAATCAGTAAAGCACTCCAATCGGATGCTAAGTGTGACATTTGTGTCATGAAATAAACATTGCTCCAAAAAAATGGTGAATGAGTACTTCAACAAGGAATTGATCATGTTATGGGTGAAATTAGCTTTACAACAAAGAATTTAGCCCTGTTGTTCTGAAACAATTCTAGTTTAGGACAGGCTGCAACATTTGAAATAACATAAGTAAGAAACAAATAACATACTTTAATATGTAGAGAAGTTGTAAGCCCCGGAAAATTTCGGTAAATAATTTCGAGATGAACTTTAAAAATAAACCCTACCAATCACTCCAAATTAAAACCGAACTTTGACTAGTCCTAAATCACGAACGAATTTAGAAATTTCTTAATCTTGAGGAAAATAAGAATTCTTAAAAACAAAATAAGAACTCATCATACTTCAATTCCAAAACCACTAAGTACTACAAATTCTATACGTAACTCCGGCTTATAGAATCGGGTAATAGAAAGCCCCAAAAAAAATTATTAAAAAGTAAATAACGATTAACCTTAGGAAATGAAACTCAAATCAAAAAATTCCGAAAACGTCTAGAGATATTAAATACTTACAAAAATAAAATTTAAAATAAATTTCTCAAATCAAATATATTGTATAAACATAAAATATCAGTTTCCAAATTGGCAAAGATCTAAACCAGAAAATAACCCGGAAACCCTAAGTAGAATACAATAGTTTAAGTCCGACAATCAAGCGCCCTTAACCCTAGAGGCCGAGGTGTAGTTTAAATGTATAGAATATCTTGTAGTAATATAAGTTTGTTTAAAAATATCAGATTGGTAAATTTTTGACCTATTTCGAACCCATTCGGATACTGACTTCGAAAAGCTTGTCTCGGGGCTTGAGATAACAAAATATATCATTAGTACCGTTAGACTCATAATTTCATAAGATTTCCAAATATATCAATTATATAATTTTTCAGATTATAAAAGTTACAGTTATAACCTTTTATCGTATTTTCATTACTACCGGTAATTAATTAGTCTTTTGTACTATTCACTTCTATTTCATTACACAATTTTATTATTCTTATAAAGCCTTATATTTTTAGATAAATATTTAAATATTATAGAAATTTTTGTTTTTCTAAAATTTAGTTCGTTTCGGGCTTATATGGGATCAGATTATATTTGCGACCCGATACTAAAAATAAAATAAAATAATTTAATAATTAAAAAATATTTAAAAATAATTTTATTTTCATAAAATAATTTTTTAGTCGAGTTATAAAAATATCATTTATAGCTCATATTCGCGTATTTTGATCATACCAGTAACTTAGTTGATAATTCACTAAAATAAATTAATTAATTATGTTATTTTAATTATGAAAAATCTGCTACAAATATTTGGAATAAATTTTCTATGTTTATTTCATTTTATTTTATTTTATTAAAAAATACTCTTACAATCCATACTTTTAAGCACACCTTTCACATATCACTTTTTTTTCACTTCAATCTTTTACACTTCATTATATCGCTTCATGGCAGATTTTGACTCCTTTATGGCTGCCTTGACTCTTGAAATACTCCAAAAATTAATTAAAATCACTCTCTTTCAACCCTTCTTCAAGAAGCTACATTACACATTAATTACATATTTCAAATTCAAGTCAAAATTCAACAAATTCTCTCTCTCTCTCTTCCCTCTCTTCACGTGCAGCAGCTCCCTCTCCCTTTTGCTGCCCTTGTTTTATTTTTTTTCAATTAATACACTCCTTCTCTCTCTCTCTTTCATTTACACTTTTTCCCTTTTCCATTCCTTAACTTTTTCTCTCTCTTTTCCTCTCTTTTCTTCTTCATTTTGTTCTTGTTTCTTCAAGAACACAAGCTGCCCCCACTTCTAAAATTTGCTTCCACACTTCATTCTTGAGGATTTTTAAGTAAAATTTTTTCTCAAAGCTTCCATAGATGATATGGGTAAGGTATAGTGAGAGTTTCATGCATCAAATGACCTTCCATAAGCTTAAAAGCTAAGGATGATGATGCCAAAAATGAAACACTCTTCTTCTCCATTATTATTATCTTGTATTATTATTATTTTCTTGTTTAAAGTAGTTATATTTTGTAGATCTAACTTTTTGTAGCTTTGATTTTTGTTTATGCCTTAGATCTTCTTATTGAAGTTATCATTTTTGTTATTGCTTATTATTTATGCATATATTCACCATTCACATAACTATTACAGTGATTCATGCATTTATAACTAGATCTAGTTGTTTTTAGGTTCATATATGCATTAGACTTTTGTTTTATGTTCATAAACAACTTGTAGTAGCATGATGATAGTAAAAATGTTTTAGGAAACTCAAGATCTATTTTATTTTCAACAAAAATCATTCTTGAAAATTCGGATGAAAATGAAACCATATTTAGAAAAGTTATTTTTCAACTTCAAAATATGTATTTTTCATTTAAAATGAAGGGCTTAGGGTATAGATAACATAAATGAGTGATTTTGATGAGTAAAGTTTAGATATATGAGTTTATAGTTTACTATCATGGGTTTCTTTTATGTTTATGTTCATATTAAGTGTAGATCTTGGTTTTGAACTCAAATAAAAATTGTGAAATTCGTATTTTGGCAAGACCCCTATTTAAAAACCACTTTCCAAATGTCAAAATGAAGTTTTTACTTAAGAAAATGAAGGCTTAATGTATGTATACTATCAAGACTTCTTTTTATAAGAATCAAATGTGATTTTCAAAGATTAACTTTCAAAACAAAGTTCTATTTTCGGATTTTGGCCAAGGCCTAGTTTAAAAACATGTTTTCCAACTCAAAAATGAAGTTTTTATTCAATATATGAAAGGCTCTTAAGATATGATATGTAAGGAATGGATTTTCATAAGTTTAGATAGATTTTATGAAAAGATATGTCCAAAAATAAATTTGGTAAATTCGGATCTCAACCAAGACCAATTTTGAAAACCCATTTATCAACTTCAAAACTTGTGTTTTATATGAAAAATGAAGAGTTTTGGTCATAGATATCATTAAGTAGTGATTTTTATAAGTTGAAATAAGTTTTGATGAAATTAATGCATAAAACAAGAAATAGAATCAAGATGGGAAATTTTGAGTTAGTAGTCAATTTGTGAAATTTGTAATTTTGAATGAAGGCCATAAGAACACCTATTATCCAAGCTCAAAATGAAAGTTTTACATAATAAATGGAGTCCTTAAGTAATAGGTAGTATAAAATCTTAAATTTTAATGCATTAAACAAGTTTTTCCTAAATAAATCATTAAAAAAGTAGATATTCTAAAATTCGGATTTTTGAGTAAATCCTATTTGAAAACATATTTACAAAGTATAAAATGCATGTCTTTATGTAAAAATGAAGTCCTTAGTGGCTAGGCATGGTTGGGCTTTAATTTTCTAAGTGTCAAATGATTTTTACTTAAAGGAATCACTCAAAAACTAATTTTACAAAAATTCGGATTTTGGAATCAACTCTACTTGAAGACATGTTTACAAAGTATAAAATGGAAATTTTTATGTAGAAATGAAGGTCATAAATAATAGATATAATGAAGACTCAATTTTAACAAAAATAATTATATTTTCTTAAGTAATAAATCCAAAACAAATGGAAATGATCAAAGTTAGAAAACTATATTTTTCATAAGTACTTGTTATTATGGTCTTGCAAAATAAAAAGTTACAAAATTTTCTTTTAGCAAAAATCATCAAGATCATGCATACATTAAACTCATCTCATGTCATTCATGTTAGGAAATCATCAATATTGCATGTATAGCTAATCTATATAGTAGGAACATTACAAACATTTACAAAACTATTTTTTGGAATTTAAATTGCTATTGATCAGAACTGATCGAACCTTTTCGAAGATTCAAATTTTTCAAAATTTAAATATAATATTATAAATAGATAGATCTTTCGAAGTAGATAGAAATCGATATATAATTTGCAAAATTCTGAATTAAAATGACCAAGTTATGGCTGTTTTAAGTTGGAATTTCCACTTAGGACGAGAATTACGAATTTGATAGTTTGCATAAGCTCGTTTGGATTAGTTTGAGTTGAAATACTTATTATAGTATTTCTTCCTTTTTAAGTGATCCCGAATTCGATGATTTCTTACCACCGGATTACTTTTACTAAAAGACTGGTGATCCAATGGCCGAGTGAGTTTTCTCCTTATTTTGTTACCTTGTTTGTGCTTGTAGCTAGTTGCATTAGAATTATAGGAACAATACAAAAATTAATATGAATGGGGATGGGATATATGATGAGACTGTGATGAATGTATGCCAAAGAATACTAAAGCATATCGAAACCACGATTCGATTGGATAACTGCACTGTTCATATTATTACTGTTATGTGTATGATATTGGTTAGTCATTCCAAAGAATATATGAATATTTTGACCTAAGCAAAAGTTTAAATTGGTCATGCATCGCATTAGACATATTGCATTTAGTAGCGTGCTACTCCTACGCAGGTCGATCGATATGGTCCGATGATGACTCGTTTGGATAACGAGACCGGTGCCAGAGCTCATTCATGGGAACTAAGGCGCATGGGGATGCATTCCATGGGTGAGCCTAGCCGAGTCGAGTGCTATGAGCCGAGGGCTTGGAGACTAGCAACGGTCATGTAGACTTCAATACCGTTCCTAACCCAAGATACGGAGGGCGTAAATCCATTCTGTGTGTAGGTTCCAGATACCCATACATAATTGTTTACTCATGTGTTTGTTCATGCATAGTATATGGTTGATTATAACTTGCTTGTTATGATACGGAATTAAGGAAATTCTCACTAAACTAGTGCAGCTTATACCCTAATAGTTGTTTAAATGAACAGGTTATCTCAAGAATGCAAAGTAGGGATCGAAATGGTTGGAGCCAAGAATGACTTCGGGATTCCGATAAGGAATAAGAATGTTTGAAGTTATCAGCTAGGTTTTATGATTTGCCTTGTAATAGTTTTATGTAGTGGGATCTTTTGATGAATGTAATTGAAGTATAATGATTTGTATTTTGAAGAATAGTGAATTGAATTTCCTTTACATTGTTCTCAAGTTGTATCAACATAAAACATATCACTCCGATATGTCTCCTCCATGTGTTAGACGCCTTGTATATAGTATGGAAGCCTTCGCGTGACTAGAGTGGTCATTCTTAGGCTTTAATATTGTATACGGCGGACTGTCACGTTTAGGGTATCCTTCAGGGCGTGACAGAAGTACATACCTCGCCCCCCACCCCACTCTAACCAATTTTTTAATATTCTTTCTCATTGCAATTTTTAGAGAATTCCCAAGGTAAGTGGGTTTTCGTTTCATTTTTGTTTTCTCCAATAACTATTCCCTCCTTAATGTGGATGACATGGCAGACATGTATTTGAAAAATAGGGATTCATCTAAGAAGGAGAGGAGAAAGAGTACTAAGCTGCCCAAACGCCGCCGGCCTTGGAAGAAACACCACCATCATTGAAGTCAGCCTACAATTTTGACAGTTTTGTCTTTCGAGTTTAAAACCATCATCATTAATTATAAGTCACCAACTTTTATTTTTGGTGTCAATTGTCAACTTTTATTACCAACTTATATTGTATTTATTATTTATTAGTTTTCTTTTAAGGTTTTTTTGTAATAGTATAAATAGTCCTTTAAATTGTCTTTCTAGATATAACATATGACATACTTTTCAAACCCTAAATTAAGAGATTTTTCTCTTTGAGATTGCATCCCTTGCAATCGTCGTGTGTTTTAGATCACTCAATGAGTGCTCTTGTTTTATCTATGCTTACTTGCTACGTTAAATTGGTATCAAAGAGGGAAAATTTCATGTAGAGATGTTAGGAGACGACAGTTTAGGAGGCGGTCACGTCATCAACATTGTTCAGGATGTGGAAGCTCTACGAACCGAGTCACTAACTCGAAGGGTGGCGTTGGATAACATGGGTTCGGCATTTCAAACAACGCTTTAATGACCTAATCGCTAGATTTGATGCCAACAGGAACATGAGCTATTATGGGAGACGACTAAGGGCAAAGTATGCACGTGATGATCCTGTTGTTAAACCTATTATTGTGAATCGTAGCTTACATGCTTACGAAGATGGTTATGAGGAGGAAGATGATTTGAAGGAGGAAAAGTTGCCACGATGACAAGGTCTTGATGGCAGATCTAAAAAAGGTAAGGCATATGGTAGTATTAAATGTTGATACAGAGGTAGAGGTCATAATTTTGATGAATATTATGAAGATAGGAATGAATATGGAAGGCATGATTTCAAGTATTCCATAGTTTAGAGGAGAAATAGAGATTAAGAATTTTATTGATTGGATTACTAAGGTTGAGCACATCTTTGGATACGTACAAATTCCTGAAGAGAAAAAGGTAAGATTGGTGGCATGTAGATTGAAATGCTATACATCTATATGGTAGAAGAGATTACAAAAAAAGATAAATCATGAAAAAAAAACACCAATTAAAACCTGGTATAAGATGAAGCTATTATTGGAAGATGAATTCATTCCTCTTGATTATGAGGAGATCATGTTTCAACAGTACCAAAGATGTCATGACGGAAGGAAATTGATACGTAAATGTACCACAAAATTTATGATGTTGACACAAAGAAATGATTTGAGGAAGGTAGATGAAGAAATTGAAAAAGCAGTAGAACATGATGAAACTTCCAAAGTAAAGGGATGTTCCTTTCTTACAATTACGTTATCAGAGAAGGAGATGGAGGATGTTATGAAGGAATCTCAAACTATACATGCATTGATTGTAAAACAAGTGCTGATAGTTGATAAAGAGAAGAAGACTAAAGAGATGCTAGACAGTATCAAGGGGAAATTAGATGGGTTAAGCTGTACCATTCCCCACATAGAGGATGCACTTAAATGTTGTGATGAGGTTGATCCAGTTGCCAAGTCAATTGGAGCTATCAAGTGTATAGTAAGGAGAGAAAGTGACGAGAAGTTATGTGCTTATAATACAGATTATGTCAGTCAAATACTACCATTGAATATGGACTTTGTAGTTTAGAAAATCCTAACAACATGGGCATTTCCTAGACCTTCAATATTGTTGATCTTTTTCCGTTCCACCCTGATGATTCTCCATTATATCCAAATTCAGCCCTAAACTCGAGAACCGAGTTTTTCTCAAGTGGTAGAGAATGATGTGGATGATATGGCAAACATGTATTTAAACAAATGGGAGTCATCCAAGAAGGAGAGGAGAAAGAGTACTAGGCCACCCAAATGCCGCCGGCATTGGTAAAAACGCTACCAGCATTGAAGCCGGCCTACAATTTTAACAGTTTCGCCTTTTGAGTTTAAAATCATCAGTATTAATTATAGGTTGCCAATTTTTATTTCAAGCGTTAATTGTCGGCTTTTATTACCAACCGATATTGTATTTATTATTTATTATTTGTTTTTAGGGTTTTATTGTAATAGTATAAATAGTCTTTTAACTTGTCTTTCTAGACATAACATATGATGTACTTTTCAAACCCTAAATTGAGAGAGTTTTCTCTTTGAGATTGCATCCTTTACAATCGTTGTGTGTTTTTGTAAAGACTCGATCCACTAAATCCCGAGATTTAGAATACCGAGTCCCCAACTATATATAACATTTTCACATTATATATAAGATTGTCCTAAAACTAATAGTTTATGAGAATTGTTTGATCAAATCTACTAAAACTTTATAAACAACCTTTAACAAAACAAGATTGCTAATAAAAGCAATCTATACAAATATATACATGGTATATAAAGTTTAGTGTCAATACAAGACACTAAAAATTACAAGTTTTCTTAGCACAAAAGGTAACCCTAAGAGATCTTAAGGTCATTACATCTTAGGTTTATCTATCAAGCCTTCTATATAGAGAATTTTGCTTTTAAAGAAAATCTTCTCCAAAATCCGAGGGCATTCGAGTCCTATTCATCCCACTCATCCATGAATTTCTCAAAGTCTGACCCATAACCCAAATCATCGTATAACTCGTCTCCATTACCCGCAAAGCAGCAAAAGTGAGCCAAAGATCCAATACACAATAACAAAATACAAGAACAATTTATCAAGCCAAACTTAAATCAAATGGAATGCATCAATAGCCAAGTTATTATCTTATTAAGTTTTCTTTTACAAAACAACAAGAGGGTATTCAAACCCCGAGATCACGCTTTAGGAATTTAGGAGTCCTGAATAACAGCAGCTGCTCAGGGGGTTGATACAAGCAGTCTGAATACTTATATCTTCTATATCTATTCCATAAAGAAAATAGCTTCATTTAGGGTTCAAAATTCGTTGCCCGACTTTACTTAAACTCAGTCCACAACATGACCCTAGTTCACAAGTTCCCATAAACTTTAAACTAAACTATGGTATTTCCCCGTAAGTTTAAGTAAACGTTACTCGGATACTATTCCCCCTATCGGCTACCCACTTAACCAAAATGAATCGCTATTGCATCACAGTGTACCATTGCATCATGGTAAAGTCATTGCATCATGACTTAGGTTAAGCGCTTAACTAACATGTCATTGCATCATGACAGGTTTGCTACTCCTCAGACCAGATTAAACAGCGTAATAGACATCCAGTTCATCAAAACATTAAGCCGAATTAAATTAAATCAAATTAGGAATGCCTAGTCCTAGCATACAACAAACAAGCTATTGCGTACCTGAACCCGATAGTATATCACTATATTCACTTGGAGAGAAACTAACCGAAGAACCTTTAACTGAAATAAGAATATCAAAACAATCAATAATTGAATGTAGAATTCTCATCTATATATATATATATATCACAATCCTAGAATAACTATACAAGGATATTCAATAAGCTTTGCATATAGTTTTAATATCTATTTCATGCATAAAACTTGCTTATCTAGCTTATATAATTATTAGGAGATCATATATGAAGTAAATATTGAAGATTTAAGAAGTTTGAATTTGAAAAACTCAGGGGATACACGGCCTTCCTACGCAGGCAAAATTTGAATGAACGTCGGCAGCGTAGGAACTATACACCTGCAGCTTTATTCCCGGCGTTAAATATTTTGATTCTGTTCGCATCCAACACTATCCATACGCCAACGGCGTTGAAGCCCTAATGGTCGGCGTACACTTTGAAAAATAAACACTGGCAAAGTTTTCTTGCAAAAGCCGGCTGCGTTTGAAGTGGCTTTAAAAAAATCGATTCTATTCACTTTCAACACCGCCTCTACGCCAGCGGCGTTGAAGTGCTAGATGCCGGCGTACGTTAAAAAACAGACCTATTCGAAAAGAGTTTATTTTCCTTATTTTGCTCTTTGCAAATTCCTAACCTACAACACTTTTAATCCTTCTTCAAGTTCATTTTTAGCTTCATATACTATTTCCTATCCACACTAATCAATCCTAGCAACTTAGAACATTAAAATAACACATTAAACCACTTCAGGCACTTCAAATCCCATTCCACTCATCCTCAACTTCAACTACTCAAATCAATATTATTCCTTCCTAACACTTCATATAACTACTACAACACATAAACAAATTAACACAATAACAAAACACAATCCAACCTATATCAATGCATGAACTAAACAACTCAAATGGCATTAAACTCATTCTACCATAGATTTCACATAGATACTATAAGAAAGAAAATAAAACAAAATCTATACTTTTATTAACTTACATGAGTAAGACTTAGCTTGGAGAGATTTTTGATTCAATAAGCTTGGTATTATTCTTTGGTTTAGGGCTTGTAGTTTGTTGGAAAGGAAAAGAGAAAAGGAAAGAAAGAAAATGAAAATTCGTATGGAAATGGAGGGCTACCAAAAGAGGTCTTAATTAAGCAAATTTTTGTCTCATTATCATCTTAAGTTTGGCTTTTAAGGCATATAAGGGTTGAATTTGGTTTAATTTGGAGCTCATTTGGGTGTAATTCAGGCATGAAAATATAGGCCTAATATTATAGAATTTCTATCAACAATTCCTTAGACAATTCTAAAGTTAATTTTATAAATTTAAACATAACACAAACATATTAATGTATAAAAGACACAAATATTAATTATACTATACACATATTAACATATATAAAACAATGACATTCAATTCATTACACATGTAAAATAACACATGTGTAATGTTCAAGATATATTAACTTAAACACATTTAACCTGTTACCAACTCCTCTACTCCAATATTAATATTACCATGCATGACTCTCATAAATCAGCATGCTCATAAAGTTCAATAATTAAGTCAAATAAAACATATACATGGAAATTAAATAGAAATTAAAATTAGATCATTTCAGTTTTAAATCGCTTGGCGAGTGCTCTTGTTTCATCTATGCTTACTCCCTGCGTCACTTCAATTCAGAGTTGTTGATGGAGGGGTTTTTTATGTTGTTCAACCTTTGGCAATAAAAAAGAAGTGAAATATAAAGTGTGTAACGAGATTCTTAGAAAATATAATGTAAGTAATCGCATGCTAGGGGCTTGTTTTATGTTAGATGATGTAATCTTCATGACTTAAAAAAAAGGGGTCAATTTCACTTAGATAAATAGCTCTCCTCAAGTGAATGCAAAGTTGTACTTTGTGGAAATTGATAGCGAGAAGTCAAGTAAGGTCATCTAGCTTCCAAGAGTAAGTTAGGAAGGGAAAAAAAGGGAATTAGAACAATACCATTAAAAACCCTAAAATTGTATTGACAATTGATGTTAGAAGGTCGTATCCATGCCTTCGATCATGCCTAATTCACATTGGTATAAAGAATACATGTAATTGATCAATAAGGTAATCATGTTTTTTTGTGTTATAGCCATATCTTCTTGTTATGTGTGGTGCTGTATTTTTATGTTTTCTCTATAGAAAATCGTGTTTAAATCGTGTTATTAGGTCCCTTTTAATAGGATAAGTTGGAAAGAATCCAAACCACTTGAAGGTTCTTTTGAAGAATCTCGTCTAAGTAATCCGGACCACTTGTCAAAGAGTCTGGATCACTTGGACTATAAAATGTGTGTTGATCCATAAATGTCAAAATAGTTAGGACCACTTGGAACATAGAATGTTTATTTAGGTTAGGGAATGTCAAAAGGTATTACAGTAGTTCAAACTCTTTGACAGAGAGTCCAACCAGTTGAACACAGAACGGTGGACAAGTGTATAAGACTCCAAGAAGTCTAAACAACTAGAAGAATAGAGTGTACGACCAATGAAGATGGGTCAAAGAAGTACAGACCAGTTGCAAAGAGTCTAGAATCTTTATGTTTTTCAACTGGCCATTAGAGTATTTAATTTTCGACCATTTTTTATGTTTTTAGGAGTAACAACTAGGACTTTTGGTGAAATTATAAATTGAAATGTTTAGGTAGTTAAAAGCTATTGATTGAGTTCACTTATTGCTATTCTATCCTTGTAAACACTTTCTCAGAGCCTTAATTGTATTTTTATGTAATTGAGTAAAGTGAGAGAAATGTATAGTGCCTTTAGCTATAGAATTTGCAATCTCTTGTAAATGCATTATACTATAGGATGTCGAGTATTTTTAGTGGAATCTTGAGTGTCTAGTGTATTAGAGAGCTTGTTGTAAAGGCACAACTTAAGTGTGCTTTGTGCTGGTGATTGTGTTGTGGTGTAGCTCCATTGGAGCAAATTGTGTAGTATGCAATAAATTGTGTGAAGTCCTCCTTAAGTGCGGCATTATTTGTGAACCTTGGAGACCAGGAGAAGACCAAATTCTATGCTTAATACCGGTGATATCCTCTTCAACTCTATCTCTTTATTATTATTGTCTATTTATTGTTATACACAAATTAGACATTAAAGCTTGAAAAAGAATTAAAATTAGTACATAATCTGCATTCTTTGGTGTTGTTAGGTTTCTATAATTTATATCAGAGCTAGAAATTTATGATAAGTGCTTAATCTCATCTAGAGTATATAATCATGGCTAGTAACACTCTAGGATATATGGGAGGTCAAGCTATAAATAAGCCACCCATTCTAGCCGTTAGTAATTATGCATATTGGAAATGTATTATAAAAACACAAAATTTGTTTTTATGGAGTATAGTTGAAAAATGACCTTATAAGGCAAAGATAAGTCCAACTATACAAAGGTTAAAAAAGAGAAAGTTCAATTAAATAAAATTGCTATGAATATTTTGTATTGTAGCTTAAATAAAAGTAATTTTAATAGAATTTACACTTGTCAGTCAACTGAAAAAATATGGGATAATCTTGAAAATACGTATGAAGGATCTACTACAGTAAATGATAGGAATCCAGCTGCATTGAGTCCTACACGCCCACTTCAAGTACCCGAGGGAATGATTACACGAAATAAAGCCCAGAAGACTTGGGAATAGTTCCAAGGATTTGTGCAGAAGTTTATTGAAGATTATTCAAAGTTCATTGATGTCAACATGGAGCTAGAAATAAAGACATTTATTGTTGTTTATGTAACTTAGAAGGAGGATGCAACATGACAGATGAGGCTAGATCAAGGCCGGCTTAAGGCCACCGGCCTACGTGTCAATGCCACCGGCTTAGAGTTTCAAGGTGACCAACTTTTACACCGACGTAGACATTTACGCATGAGAGTTTCATGTCATTAAAATTACGAGTGAAACACGTGTGAGAGAGAGTGCTATGAGGTTTTCTTTTTCTTGTTATTTTATTTAAAATTTCAAGATGTCAAATTCTTTAGAGAATGGATGTCGCGCATAACGGGTATCCTAAACATGATAGTCCACCATACACAATATTAAAACTTGAGAATAACTACCTTAGTCACTCAGAAGCTTTTATATTAGTACAAGGCATACGTTCACGTCAAAAGGAAAACTTGAGAATAACTACCTTAGTCACTCAGAAGCTTTTATATTAGTACAAGGCGTACGTTCACATCAAAAGGATGCCAGTGGAGTTGTGCATTTTAAGGTAGTAGCAATGGAACATGTAAGACAATACTGATATATTTCATCAAAATATAAGGTCTTACAACTTCTACGGGGCATTTCCCTAATAAACCACCAAAACCATAATTCTTGCATAACCTTGCTTAAACAAATAACTGTAACTTAAAAGATTTTAAGGGAAATATATCTAAAATCTTCTAATAGATTTCTCCCAAAAACATAGGTTCTACCTGATAAAAAGTAATATGGGGTCCAAAATGGTTAACCTACGATATGAAAAATTTATTGGGGGTAAGCACAACTAACTTAGTGAGAAAATTCCTTACACAAATGCACCCATGACAATTCAATCAAACAAGTCCATTAGCAAGCATATGACATGCAACAATCATATGATCAAATAATACATATGATTATCCAGTGATGTATGTAGAATGGATTTGCCCCCTCCATTCGGAGGTTAAGGAATGCTTTGAATGGGTCCAACCACCTTTGCACACGCGTCTTGGGGTTCCATCAACCATACTATTAGTCCTTGGGTTCTCCTTACCCATAGTAATCAATCCAACTCGGCTACACCATGAGGCCATATTCCCTGAACGCTCTAATTTTCTCAAGATGTAGCTAAGCAACTTACCTTTCTAGTCTCACACAGAGGAGTAGTAGTAAAATGCGAATGTGATTCTCTAAATGATATGCATGATCAATTTAGTTATAAAGGATTTTCGATCTATAATTAATCTCATTTAAGTTGATCAACCAATATTCGCACTCATAGCATCAAACATAAAGACAATTTACGTTAATTAATCAATCGAGTTCTAATATGCTTATCGTTCATCAATCACATATAACGATTCACGTACATAATTCCCATGATAATCTCACATTCATAACAAATTTAATCTTTTCCTAAAATCTAGTACTCTATTCTACAAGCACATATACTAATACATAGGCGTAAAGGAAAACTCACTCGGCTATGGCGATCTTTATCAATCAAAGTAATCCTTGAGAAAGAGAAGGTTTTAGTTCTCGTAACCCAAATAAAAGAAATACTCGGAATGAGTATTTCATCCAAGTTCTAATCAAATGTTCTAATTCTATTTTGTTATTTTCATCAAAATTTGTATTATGAGGAATTTCAACTTAAAATGGCCATAACTTACTCATTTTAACTCGAAATTTGCATATTAGTAGTCGGTTTCTATCTACTCAAAAGGATCTGTCTATTTATATGGTTACTTTTAACATTTAAATCCCTTTAGGCTCTAAAACAGTTGGTACAAATCTGATCAACATGTTCCGACCCTTAAATTTGCACTTCTCCAAGTTTTACATTATCTAAATATTCTATAGCAAAATATATAGATATTTATATAGTTGAAAAACCTTTTAATATAGATGCATACTTATATTATACGCATGATTCTAGTGATATTATCTCAACAATGATTTTTCATGAAACAATTTATTTTAGAAGTTCAAAAAGTTAAGTTTACAAAAATATCTTTTTGAGTTGTTAAGAGAAAACAAGAATTTTTAGTTTGTTACAAGTGAGTGCCTACTTATTAAAACTATTATTTTTTTTATATTTTCTTGACTTCATAAAAGAAATAAGTTTACTTCTTAAAAACTTGGTTCATTAAGTTGTCATCCGTTTTATTTTTTTAAGTGGATTTTCAACTAGTGAGTTGATTTTAGACTTTAACTTGGAAAAATTGTTTTGTTTTTAATATTCATCAAGGTATTGGCATAAGCCATATAAATAAGTTTTTAAGAAAAAATTACATAACAAAGAATTATCAACATTAAAATTCAACAATAAATTTACTTTAATATTTTGGAAAAAAAATGTAGTTG
Organism: Combretum micranthum; assembly: GCA_024138025.1. Taxonomy (NCBI): domain Eukaryota; kingdom Viridiplantae; phylum Streptophyta; class Magnoliopsida; order Myrtales; family Combretaceae; genus Combretum; species Combretum micranthum. Next base: position 124,048 of record JAMXBD010002240.1, read on the forward strand.
AATCATTATCCTAAGTTTTAGTGAAAGTTTCTCCTAAGTGTTAAAAATTATTTTCTAAAGAGTTTTCCTATTTCATAAAAGAAAATAATTGTTTTTATTATTTTTGAAATTTTTTATGAATACAACAATATTATGATCATACATGAATATGAACTTTATGTTATATAAAAAAAATAACTCTTATAGAAAATAAAACACTTAGAGAATTAAATGAGCATATATCTATAAAAACAAGAATATTGAAGTCTTAGCTTGTATCAAGGCTTCCTGAAGCTTAGAGATGAACAAGTTCCACAAAAAGAAAGAAAAGCTTAAAGAAAGAAAATTGTAAAAGTCTTAGATTTTTATTCAAGTCTCTCGGACTTGGAAATGGAAAAGTCTTATATAAAAAGCAAGAAAAAATAAAAGAAAAGCATGGGAGTCTTAGATTTATATCAAGGCTTCCTGGACTTAGATTATGGACAAGTCCAAAAGAAAAAGAAAAATGTTTTGACTTGATAAAGATAAGTCTAAGACTAGAATGGATAGTCTTAATTATTTACATGAAATAAATAAATAGCAAGGAAATAAATGCAGAAAATTAAAATGTTAAATTAGTGAGCTTTAAGCTCTAGAGGTACATACACACACACACACACACACACACACACACACACAAACATAAGTATAATTAATATCTTATAGAAGGTTATGTTAGGAGCATTAATATAACATAACAAAAATTTAACATAGCTTAAAACAAGAGATAAATATGATATTGTTTTCATGATTTCATTCCCTAGCATAAGCTCATGGGGAGATGTTGAAATCAAAACATACATGATGTTCATGTTATGTTTTCATGAATTAAAGAGAGGGTTTATGTGGTTTACCTAAGTTTAGAAGATGGAAGATGGAGAATGGATATAGAGAAAATTAGTGAAAATCACAATAGGAGGGAAGAAGAAGAGGGTCACGGTTTGGAGAAAAGAAAAGAGAGAGAGTTTGAGTTTTGATGTAAAAGAAGTGTGTAAAGAATGAAGGAGGGAGAGTGTATTAATAGAGTTTTGGAGTGGAAATTAGAGGTAATTAAAATAACTGGAAAAGAAAATAATTTGAGGGAAAGAGAGAGAGAAGAATGATTAAAAATTAACTTTGGTAAAAAAAGTAAGTAAAGTATAAGAGAAATTTAGTAAAAAGTAATATTAGAAATATAAATGTAAGAAATAGGTTTATAGGTTGTAAGAGATGGGTTGTAAAAAAAAGTAGAGATAGATGAATAATAATGAATAGTAGTAAATCGTAAATGAATAGTAGACTAGACAAATAAAATACCGGTAGTAAAGAAAATACGCGAAAATGAACTATATCTGACATTTTTAGAAGCCAAAAAGTTCTATAACTGATATTTTACGATTCATCATCTTATTACTAGTGTAAATATATATTTTTAATATTTTTACCGTTTTGCATATCGGGACCCCAATTTCACAAATTGATCTCGTTCGGTCCGAAACGAGAATTTTTTGCCAATATAATCTTTTTAGGCTATAATACATTATTTCATACTATACTTTTAGGTTATCTCATTTTTATTGTTTTAAAATTTCAAGTGCGGGATTGCCAGATCTAGATTCGCTAGGGCTTATTTTTTATGTAGTTGACTTTTAGGGTTCCAGTTTGACTTCCGCCTCTAGGGTTTATACATGAACTTATCATAAAATCTAGGGGTTTACAAAGGGACTAGTGAGGAGATGACAAGTTGGAAGAGATGATAGTCATGATGAAAGAAATGATGGCCAAGATGCCCCGTATGACGAATGGTTGACACAAGTTAGGCTTATTGGAAAGAGAGGATTTCTTCTAAGTGTAATACAAAGCCTTACATGAAGTAGAAGGATTATGATGAAGAGTTGGAATATGGCAATGACTTTGACTATGTGATGCCTGCTACTGCTAAAGGTACGGGAAGACGACGTGATGGCATGGAGGTGAAAGAATTGATGATAATCCGAATAGCATTAAATTTAAGATTCCATCTTTTTAGGGTCTCAATGATCCGGATGCCTACGTTGAGTAGGAGAGGAAGATGGAGCTTTTGTTTGCTTGCCATCAATACTCTAAAGAAAAAAGATGAAACTTGTTGTAGTAGAGTTTAATGATTATGCTATGATATGGTAGAATCAGCTAGTCATTAATCGAAGAAGGAATTTAAAGAATCCTATGAGTACATGGCGGGAGTTGAAAACAATTACGAGGAAGAAGTTTGTTCCTAGCCACTATTATCAAGGACTGTATCAGAAGTTGCAAGGTTTCACTCAAGGAAGTAGGAGTGTAAAAGTGTACTTTGAGGAGATGGAGACCTTAATGATGAAGGCTGATATTAAGGAAGACAGGGAAGCTACAATAGCAAGGTTCTTGACAGGGCTAAATAGAGAGATTACAAATCGGGTTGATTTGCAACAATACGTAGAGCTAGAGGACAAGTATTAGATGGATCTTAAGTTTGAAGAGCAATTGAAGAGAAAGGGAAAATTCAACAAGGGTGCTTCTTTTTCCAGCACTCCATGGAAGGGGAATTAGAGGTCACACCCTGAACTAGGTTTCAGGCGTGTCAGCCGCTATGTATAACACTTATGTATTATACGTGATCGTTGCTAAATAAATTTTAGATTTATGAAATCGTTAAATTAGATTTTGGAAACAATTGTAATTTTGTAGCGTAAAAATAATTTTCTCAAAATGATTTATAAAAAGGATACTTACATGAGTAGACCATCATTTATAAATAAATATCATACCATCAGGTATATCAAAATATGCCGTGTCCAGTATCTCAAAATACAACCATAGGCTCATAGATATGCCCACATCAAAATGTAAGTTCGAAAAGTTAGTCAATAACTTTTGCCAATGCTATAAACAATTCAATATTCCTAGACACTCAACTCATTAATAAGTTCATTTAGAGTCGCCTCATACCCGATAATCACAAGCATCCAGATCATCACCTGAAAAAGAAATGAATGAGCCAAAGCCCAGTACGACAGCAACAAATGCACACATGAGATGAGCACATACCCTTGTTCTAAATGCAATGCAACAATCAATAATTTATATCTTTAAATTAAAACGTAACAAACAACAATGAAGTACTCATACTCCGGTAACACGCTGGGAACCTAAGGGTTCTGAGTAACAACAACTGCTCAAAGAGTTGATATAAGCAGTCTGAATACATATATCTCCTACCTCTACAAGTAATAGTGTAAGCTCCCATTTTCTTAGCAAACCAAACTCGGTTTTGGAAATCGGAAACCGAAACCCTAAAAAAATACTTAAGGCTAGTATGGAACTTAGGAACTCTAAGTCCGTAATACCGAGAAAAAAACCCTGGAGCAATAAAAATGAGTTAGCTTTAGAATATAGTCCTAAAAAATATATCGAAACATAAAAAGATCAGATTTCGGAGGAATTCATCTATTTCAAACCCGATCAGGATCTGTTTTCGAAAACCGGTCTCTAGTGCTTAAAAATAGAAGAATGTTCCGAAGAACTCTTTAGAACCGAAATTTAATAAGGAATTCAAAAATATATTTATAAGAAATTTTCAGTTTATAAAAATTATAATTATAGTCATTTTATCGTATTCTTATTAATACCAGTAATTTAATTGTCTAATCTACTTTTTGATTTATAATCATTGCTTTTCACCAAGTGCAACCAACCGTACTCTATTCTTACATCCTTACATTTTATCTCTTATAATTTACTTTTTCAATATACTTTTATTACTAAAACTACTTAATTAAATTTGAAATCTTACACAACACAATACATACATCTGTCTCCCTTCCCCTTATTCCCAAACCGGAGCGCCCCACCCCCCCAAACACTTTTGGTGCGCGCACATGTACTCCCTCTCTCTATTTTGTTTTATTTTTTTATTTTATTTATTCAATACAAACCCCAATCTCATTCTCCATAAATACTCCTTTATGCCTTTTACTTTTCACTTTCTTTCTTTTTCACTTAACAAAACTCTTGCATTTTATTTTCTCTCATCTCTCTCTCTCCCTCACTTGCCGTGACCCCAAACCCGCGCCCCCCCCCCCAACCCTTCTATCTACCACATATAATTGCAAGATTATACATGTGTGATTCCACCAAAAATCCCCATGAGTTTTAGGCAAGGGATGTGGAAACACTTGTACATGATTTTCATGTCATCACAATGTTATGGATCTCTTGTTTTAAGTTATTCTTGCTATATATCTTCTTGTTGATATTTTTATGGATATATCTTGCTACTAACCTCATCATCATAATTATCTAACTTGAATTTCATGCATCTAATATCATCAATATGCTACCAATCTTTCTATTCTTGGGAAGCCTTGAATAAGATCTAAGGCTTCCAAGCTTGCAATTGCATCCATAATATAAATGCCATCATATTCCTATTTTGTTTTGAGTATATAAATATCATAAAACTTTGTTTTATATAAATAAAAGACTTGTAGTATGATGGTAGTAATGAGGATGTTGCCAAAAGCTCAATATCTATTTTTGTTCCCATCAAAAACAATTTTTGAAATTCGGATTTAAAAATACACATATTATAAAAACCTATTTTCCAACTCCAAATGAGGATTTTATATAAAATATGAAAGGCATATGGAACAGGTATCATAAAGAAATGATTTTGGTGAGTTAAATCTAGTTCTACTAAGAGATATTTTCAAAATAAAAAGGTTTGCAAGAGTTAAATGAGAACTTGGTCTCAAATCCAACAAGAACATAAAATTCATAACTAGAAGGAGTGTAAACACCTATTTCCAACCCCAACATAAGAGTTTTATTAAAAAATGGAAGCCTTCAGGAATAGGTTTGATTATTACTCAATTTTAGAAAGATCAAATGAGTTTTACCCAAGAAATAATCTCAAAACAAATTTCAAAATTTGGATTTAGAAAAGAGCCATATTTAAACGTCTATTTTCAAATTTCAAAATAAGGATTTTATTTGAGAAAAGGGAAGCCTTTAGGAATAGGGATATTAAGGATTTAATTGTGGCAAGAACAAATGGATTTTATCAAAGAATATTTCTAAAACAAAGGAAAAGTTCCAACACACAAATCATACTCTATTTTCATCACCAACAATTCTTATAAAATTCTTAACTAGGCAAGACTCCCTATATGAACATCTATTTTTCAACTCCCAAATGAAGAAATTTCTTAAAATAATGAGGGTATTAGGCATATAGGTCATCAAGGCTTTATTTTAGTAAAAACAAAGGTGATTTTTCAAGAAACAAAATTAATTTTTTTTAAATCAAGTATTCTTGAAGTTTTCACAAAGTAAAAATTATCTAAAAGTTCTTTTTAACCAAATATCACCAAGAACATACAAATAGATAGCTCATAATATGTCATTCATGATATTAACTTGTTGATATTGCATGTACATTTAATATACATGGTAGAAACAATGTAAGTTTCCACAAAACAATTTCGGAAACATAATTTTTACCTGTTGACCAAAACTGATCCAAACTTTTCAAGACCTACAAGTTTTCAAAACTTAGGAATAACATTAGAATTAGGTAGATTTTTCGAAGTAGATAGAAATCAACTACTTATATGCGAAATTACAAGTTAAAATAACCAAATTATAGTTGTTTTAAGTTGGAATTTCCATTAACTACGAAAATTACGAACTCAAAAGTTTTTGTTTGCTAAGTCAGGATTAGTTATGGTTTGAAATACTCATTTGCGTATTTCTTTCATTTAGGTGATTTCAAATAAGATGATTCTTTGCCCTTGGACTATTACAAGTAAAGACCGGAGACCATGGCCAAGTGAGTCACACTTCCTATTTATGATTCCTTATCGTGCTTGTAATTCATAGTTGCATTAGGGTGATAAGCAAAGATAAAAATGGAAATGCATGATGGGCGATTATGGGATTATGTATGTTTTCTTGATGTATGGAGAAAAATGTGTTAAGTATATCGAAACCATGTGATTAATTGATAGAGACCATGGCCAAGTGAGTCACACTTCCTATTTATGATTCCTTATCGTGCTTGTAATTCATAGTTGCATTAGGGTGATAAGCAAAGATAAAAATGGAAATGCATGATAGGCGATTATGGGATTATGTATGTTTTCTTGATGTATGGAGAAAAATGTGTTAAGTATATCGAAACCAGGTGATTAATTGATAGATGTTCATATGCCATGACTATGATTGTTTGTGAATTGCTTGGTCACCTATGAAATTGTATTAATGATTACTCGAATTAATCAGTAACATGGGTATAATCATTTCATGTTGGGGATGGTGCATTTAATAATATTGGTTACCGTGATCCATAAACGGTATAAATAAAATAGGTTGCCCATGAACTACAAAACGAAACAGTACACTCAAAGTCAGTACCGCAGGATTAGTCAATCTGCTAACCCTGAATGGAGGGTGTAAATCCATTCAACATATGATTTCCAGTTTGATCATATGGCTTGTGTGCCCATGTTGTTATTGCATTTCATATGGATGATTAAAACAACTTGATTGTATGAAATTGTTGGATACGTATATTTTGGAAGTATTTACTCACTAAGTTAGTGTAGCTTATACCCCCACAGCTTTTTTTTGTTGTAGTTCCCTTCTCTGTGGTTGCAAACTGGGAATTTGTCAACTCAGGTAAAGTAAGAATAGGACTTTCCCTTAGAAGGATATGTTTAGCTTTTGTATAGACTTCCATAGGAAACCTTAAATACTCGTGTTGACTATTATCTTAACTTATTATTCTTTTGCGGGGGAATTGCCTTTAGTTTTTGTATATGATCCTAAATATTCGTGGCTTGTATTTTGATGTTTTTCTATCAAATTAAACTATCTATCTCCAATTGCTTGATTATTTTATTGTCGTAAGGGAACACCTTACATCCAATACTAGACTTCTAAATGACCATGGTAGTGATTCCTAAGTTTCATATGGTATACGACGGACTATTATGTTTAGGATACCCTTTAAGGCATGACAAATAGCCTCGTCTAGGGGTCACAGCCGTTGCGCATCTCTACCTTTCATAGTCCATGATATAGTGTAACTCAATCGGCACCCATAGTCATGAATAACACTATACCAGTTTTCTCCAATCCAGGTAGACGTTATTTTGCTACCGTTGCCCCTATCAGCTACCCGTTGAGCCACCCATGATGGCCTAAGCACCTAACTACCATACTAGCATCGCTTAGTAAGGTTGTCGCTTCTCAAGCTAGATCTCAAAAACAGCCATGCACATGTAACAAGTAATTATTAAAGCTGTCTTTAAGTATTAGTTCGTTTAGAATGCCTATCCTAGAATGCAACACATGGTCACTGCGTACCTGATATAAAAACTGTATTCTGCACAGACAAATGATAGACTAGAAGTTAATGCAGAGGATAGACTCCCGATGAATATCTGCTTAAAGATAGCTTCATATAAGTATTTAAATGGATTATTGATTTATGTTAGACTCATATAAAATACTCCTATTTCTAGTGAATATTCATTTGAAACAACATGTTCACCTTGTTATCCATAGGCTATCCTAAGCCAATTTCAATTTATTATGGTCTTATATGAGTTCACTAGTTGATTAATAGTTAAGTGTAAATTGTTGGCTTCTAAGGAATTTACTAAGCTCATATTAGTTAATAAGTCTACATACCTGGCTAAGTTGGGTAGAATCAATCAATCAAGTCTATTGAACTCATTTTGTGGTAATTAGGTCAATAAACAATATTTTAAATAACATATCCTATGTTAAATCTAATAAAATTTTATTAAGTAAAACAACTCATTTAAAATATAATTATTTTATTTATAATTTATTTTTTTATCTAAATATGTTAAGAAATTTAAACTAGTTTCCTGTTATGTTTATATTATGTTAGAATACAATATTTATTCCTATTTTATTAAATAAATTCCTCTAATAAAAAATATTAAATATTTATCTTAAAATTAGTATTTTAATATGTGAACACATTATTTACATTTATTTTATATTCATTTGATTAGAAACAATTTACCTTAAATTCCAATATTTCATTCCCTATAGAAAACTAGTGTACACCCTCATTTTAATAAATTGGTTTACTATCTTAAACTCGGGTTCTTAAATTCACATTTTTATGTAAACTTCCTAACACATATACTTATATGTTTATAAGGTCATTTGGCCTAACTATTTAGTTAATTATGGTTTTAATTTTAATTGATTCAAAACTGTCTAGATACAGGGCATATACAGAGTCAACTAATCGGTTCACTCAATTTTGACCATCTATCAGACCGGTTCTTGTCTGCTTCTTTACATCAATCAAATTAGACTTCTTAGGCTTTCAAACCATTATATTTCACTCAAAAAGGAGAAGAAAAAGTCACCAGTTCAACCAAAAACATTTACGTCATCACTGCTGGCCAAACATCGTTTTGCCTTGTTTTTTCGTTTTGTATTTTAACCTTTTGAAAATAGTAAATGTATTTCAAAAATCACGAAAAATTTCGATTTGTATATAAACATGTCAAAATATCATTCTTATAAATTTCATCCTAAAATAAATTCATTTAATATTTTATCTAAATTTGATAACTCGAGCTAGCTAGATTGATATATATGCATATATAATTGATTTCCTAGCATATTTAAATTATCTAAAACATGTTTATTCTATATTGTTTCATTTAGTTCATACTTAGATTTATATTTTACAAATTAAATCACAAATCATAGTTCAAATCATCATCATCAACACATTTTATCAAAATTCCAGCATATATATATATATATATATATATCAAAATACACATACCTGCATATACTTTAAGATTTTTGTTTCATAGTTTCATTTCAATAAAACCTATCAATCTTAACACAATCATACATATATACACATACAACATACATAAATTCATAAACCTATATGTCTTTAACAAATTCTACAAATAACAACATCTATGCACATATATATATATATAATATCCTATTTTCGGTTCATGCATATATATATATATATATATATTTATGCAAATCCTAAATCTAAGTTTATTTTTTTATTGTTTTGCATGAATTCAAACATTATGTACACAATCAAAATATATTAATTAAGTTAACTTACTTGATTTGTAAGAATCAACCACATAATCTTCACTACCACTACTTAAGACTTGTTGAAGCTTCTTCAACCTAAATTTTCTTAACTTCAACCTTGTTTTAAATCATCAACTTCACCCAGGATTTTAATTGAAAAAATGTTAGATTATGAGGAATGAAAGAGAAATTTAGAAGAATAGGCTTAGGGAATACTTTACAATGTGTGCTTGGTTGATGGAGGAGTTTTTATGAATTTTTAGGAAGATTTTTTAGAGTATTTTGAGAGAGAATTTGAGAGAAAGGGGCTGCTAAAAATGGGTGGGGAATTAAGGTTTTCTAAGCATCCTATTTATATTAATTCATATTATGTAATTTCCATTAGGTTTAGGGGCTTTTTGGTCATTTTACTTGGTTAATTGAGGGCATTTAGTCTTTTTATATGCATTAGAATTCTCTAGAATTGGAAGATATTTTATTGTGTTCACATTGTATAGATATTTAAGGGGCATTTGGCTTTTTCCTAGGGTTAGAAATCTTTAAGAGTTGGCTAAGGTTATTTTGGTCTTTTTACTTGTTAGATTTTTCTAGACATTGGGATTTACAAGTTATATGATGGTACATGATAGCTAATGTGGTCTTATGGGCTTTGATGGGCTAATGGACTTTGATTTCTTAAGCTTTATGGGCTTGAATTTAATGTTAATGGGTTTGCATTTATATTATTGGGCTTAAGGTTTCAGATGATGAATTAGGCTTTTAGGTTATGGGCTTTAGGCATTTAGAATTGGAAATTAAGAAGTAGGAAATATAATTAGCTAATTGGAATTAAAAATTAATTCGAGGAAATCTAATTAAAAGCAAAAAAAATTAATATTTTACTTGAATATAGGGTTTTAAGGGCTTGGGAATTGGTATTTGAAAACAAATATTTAGTCTTAAATTTCTAGAATTTAACGAGTTGAAATTTAGGCTAAAGTGTGTCAATTGGATATTTAGGGTTTTATATTATTAAACTTGATTAAGAAAGTTCAATTGATAATTGGAAAAGATTGATTAATTTGAATTTGTTGAAATTGGTAATCGATGTTGTTTAATAGGTTAAATTGGGCATTTATGACATTAGAATCTCTATTTTCAACTAAATTCTCTTATAATTTCTAATTATGTTAAATTATCAAATTTCTCACTTACACAATTAAGGTTTCTAGTCCTAATAGGTCAAGTTAGGGTATTATAGTCAAAAGAATAAGAAAATTCTAAATTTCATGATTACCTATTCAGAATATTTTTATTTGAGCCCTAGTTAGGTAGATATTAATCAGTTTGTATTTCTATCGGATATATTTCAATTCTAGCAATTCATCTTTAAACTATTGTTTACTATCTAATAAACCCTAAAAATTAATCGAGTCTTATGCACTTAATATCTATAGTCATTGCTGTATGATTAGTGAGTTATTGACTTGTGTTTAGCAATTTTGTCTTCGGTACTTCTCACTAGCAAGGGAAATATCTAACCGAGTCTTATTGCAAAAATGAGTTCAATCTTATTATCTTATTTTTAATTTCTAGATGTTGAATTTTGAGAAGTTGGGTTTAAGTTGTTAATTGGAAGGGATTGAGTATATTGGAGATAGAAAATTGAAGTAATTTGATAAGTTGAAATGGGTTTTGTGGTATTGGAATTTCTAATTTCAATTAAGTCTATTTACTAAATAATTATCTAATTATATTTTATAGTTTATGAAAATCAATTAATTAAAACTATCTAAATTCAATTACTAAGTTAAATTTAAATAAGATTCAAAATTACCTGCATTTTCATAGTGTTTAATTATCACATTCCTAATTTAAGTTGGTAAAATTCGGGGTATTTCAAAAGATGATAAAGTTAAATAAAAGTTAAAGCCTGTACAAATTGCGACCTAGGATGATAGTACTAATAAAAGCAAAGGAAAGACTGAAATTCAATCACATTGTAGTTGCTTACATTGTTTCAAGAGTAATGGAGTGGGTCATATAGCTTCTCAATGTCCTAATAAGAGAGCTATGGTGGCCTTAGGCAATGATGAGTATGACACTGCTAGTAAAAGTGAAAACAAAGGAGATGATGAGATGTCTAAATTAGAAGATGTGACTGATCATGAGTATGTAGACACATCTAATGTGGCCATGGTGATTAGGCATACATTGAGTACATAACAGGTGAAGAAGAATGATTTGGAACAGTAGCAAGAAAACATCTTTCATACGAGGGCTATTGTTCAAGGTAAGGGTGTAGTTTAATTATAGATTGAGGTAACTGTATGAAAGGCCCCGCTATCACCCCTATATTTGAAATAGGCGATAACAGTTCCCCGACCACATATAACCCATAAGATTATATGTAAGGTTGTCTGAAATAATTGTTTGAGGAATTGTTTATCTAATTCCATATAGATAATATAATAGAAATCATAATTTTTATAAACCTTAAACAAAATTACACTACTTCACTACCAACATCTTTTGCAATAGAAGCAACTTAATTCCTACATAACTAAGTACATGTATATAATATATATATATTACATCCAAAGGCTTCTTACAAGCCTTAACAAAATTTTCAAAACACAACCCAAACTAAAACTTTAGTTACATTACCAACAAAAGAAATCACATCTAGTCTATTACAATTATAGGGTTCCATTAAGTCCATGGTTAACTCTAATCCTCCAAATCATCAAGAAAATCTTCAAAGTCAGTTCCGTCCCCCATACTAGCATAGAACTCATCGAAGTCATCACCTGAAATGGATAAAATATGAGCCAAAGGCCCAGTACATAAGTAACGAATACAAATGCAAAGTGAGTCACAAATTCTTAGACTAAATGCATTATGCAACAATCAATTGTTTATTGTTCAATCTTTAGTTAGTAAAACAACATGGGAGTATTCAAACTTCGGACAACAGGGATCTAGTATTACGTCCACCTCCCTGAGTGGTCGCTACTGTTCATAAAGACTAGGCAGCCCCACCTTCCGGCGTAGCCCGTAATACTAGGGGATCCTGAGTAACGCATCACGACGCTCAGGGGGTTTATATGAGTAGCTCGGATACTCATATCTCCTAAAGAATTTTATTCATTAACGAGAAAGTACCTTGCCCCTAATTTGGACAGGGTGTCGCTCTCCGAACCAGATTCAACGGCAAACAAGGAAAAATCAACACTCATCAATTAATGAGATTTTCTTAAGTTAAAGTAATTTGGTTTTATGCCTACCCTAACAAAGAAACAAGCAAGTTACTGCAAACCTGAGATAGCTTGGGAACTAATGGGGTTGGCCGAGCAAGGATCTATCATTGTTTAAGACAATATTAAATTTTACACTTAGCTTAAGCATTAATTAACTAGATGAAAATACAATTAATCGAAGAAATTCAAATAAATTAATACAAGGTCATAATAAAGCATTTGAACATCCTATTATATCATAGAACACTTAACAAATATTTAATTGATCATATACCAAACTTTGGAAAATTTTGAAAAAAGTTTTTGAAAATGAAAAGTACAGGGGATACGCTGGCCTTTAAAGCCGGCGGCTTTAAACCGGTGTGCAATATACTATAGCTCAACACTGCCAACACTGGCAACGTTCAAGGATACAACGGCGGCTTTGAGCCGATGTAGAATACAACTCCATATTTCCAAAAATTTTCGAAAGGTACACGGGGTTGGTCCATGCCCGTGGATATCCCCAACACCGGCAGCGTATCCATGCACGCTGGTAGCTTTGGATATGATTCTGTTCTCATTCCACACCGCCTCTAAGCCGGCGGCGTTGGAACCCTAATAGTCGGCATACGTTTTGAAGATTAAACACTGGCAGACTTTTCCAGTGAAAGCCGGCAGCGTTTAAGCGGCTTTAAGAAAATTGATTCTGTTCACTTCCAACACCGCCTCTACACCGGCGACGTTGAAGTGCCAGATGCCGGCGTACGCTCAAATTTAAGCCTATACAAAAATGTCTTTGTTTCCTCTGTTTTATTACAAAATTTATTCACTTCAAAATTCTTCAAACTTAATCTAAACTTTCCAAAGCTTGTTATATGTTTTAAACACTATCCTAACAACATAAATTCTAATTCTAATCATCAAAATACTAATCACACTTCAAATCCACACTTTAACTACTCAATCCTTTAATCTTCCCAATACACTCATCCTCACATGTCAACATTCATATAAGATATACACTACAACTCCTCTAGCCATGTAATCCTATTTAAACTACCATCAATGCACAAAATCAATCTAATACCAATTAATACATAAACTTCATTTTTATCTAAGCTTTACAAACAAATACAAAATAGAACATAAAATAAAAAGATTAAGCTTGCATTTAACTTACATGATTAAGTCTTGGCTTGGAGTGTTGTTTGAATCCAAAAGCTTGTAATAAATTTTTAGCTTAGGGGGTTAGGGTTTTGAGATGGAAGGAAGAAAGAAAGAAAAGAAAAGAAAAGAAAAGAAGAATTCGCATAGGAGGATTAGGGCTACCAAAAGGGTTCAAATTTTGTCCAAAATGAAGTCAATACTAATCCAAAGTTTGACTGTAGGGGTATATTTGACCTAAGGTTAATTTGGTTTAATTTGAAATGCATTTAAGTTTGATTTAAGCTTAAAAAGTAAACTTTAATTTTGTAAAAATTCTGTCATTATTCTTAAACAATTCATAAGTAATTTTATTAAATTCTAAACATAACACATACATATTAATTTACAAAAAACACACTTATTCATTACATTATACACACATTAATACATATAATACAATAATATTAATTTCATTATACCACCCACATACAAAATAACACATATCTAACACATATACTAATTATATTATCCATGCACACATATACACACACACACACACACATATATATATATATCTCATTTCAATAACACATTAGAATATAATTTAAGAAATTCATAGCTATTTCACTGTACAAACGTTGTTAGTAACAATCTAGTGGAGATTCTTAAGTTACCTATAATAAGCACCCAAAACCATATAAGTTGCAATGGTTGAATGATTTGGGAGAGGTAAAACTGAATAAGGAGGTTATGTTTTCATTTACGACGGGTAACTACAAAGATGAAGTGTTTTGTAATGTAGTTCCCATAAATGCAAGCCACATATTATTGGCTAGGCCATGGCAATTTGACAGGAACGCCTTACATGAGGAGCATCCAAATCATTATATTATGCGAAAGGATGGCAAAGAACTGCAACAAACTGGCTATATTTCAAGCAAAATAAGCTACAAAACTTTACACAAAAGGATAATGACATAAGCATTATTCTTAAGCTAAGTTATAATCATCTCCCACTGCATTTAAAACAGTGCTTCGTATTTTTTTTTTTCTAAAGGGCTACTCTATCAAAAAGTCTATTTTAATAAATTGTTGGATCTCGCAATAAAATGGATACCAAAAAAATAATAATCTATTTTGTAGGGATCTTCAAGTGGGAACAACAAATGGTACTTGGACAGTGGCTGCTCTAGGCACATGACTGGATATACATCCAAGTTCACATCACTAAAATCAAAAGATCAAGGGAGTGTTACCGTTGAAGACAATGATCTTGGTGAAGGTAACATTCTCATAAAAAAAAACTTAATTATTAAAAATATGTTGCTTGTTGATGATCCAAAACATAATCTGCTTAGGGTTAGTCAATTGAGTAGCAATGGTTTTAAAGTAACATTTCTTACCAGTGGATGTTTTATTGAAAGAATTTGACAATAACAAGCTCATTTTGAAGGACATAGACAAAGAAATAGTTAAAAATCAATTTAGATGATTTTAAATCATCAATTGAAGCTTATCTATACTATCAAAATGACAATAGTTGGCTATGGCATAGAAAACTAGGACATGCTAGCATGGATGTTATTTCAAAAATTGTTAAAAAGAATCTTGTCAAAGGTTTACCAAAGATAAATTTTCGAAAGGACAAGATTTGTCAAGCATGTTAACAAGGAAAGCAAACTAAGACTTCTTTCAAGTCTAAGGATGTTGTTTCCACCACTAGGCAATTAGAACTATTGTATATTAACTTATTTGGTTCTACTCTAACTCCAGGTTTGGAAGATCAAAAATACACTTTGGTTATTGTTGACGACTTCACTAGATATACATGAACTTTCTTCCATGCATCTAAAGATAAAACAAATAACATCTTTTTTATATATCGTAAGAAAGTTCGAAATGAAAAAGGTCTTAATATTATATCTATTCGAAGTGATTATAGGGGAGAATTTGAAAATTATGAAATGAATGATTTTTACAGTAAATATGGCATTGAACATGCCATTTCAGCACTTAGAAATCCACAACAAAATGGTGTAGCTGAAAGGAAAAACAGAACTTTAATTAAAATGGCTAGAACTATGTTGTGTGAAAATAATTTGCCAAAATATTTTTAGGTTAGAGCTGTAAATATTGCTTGCTATATCTCAAATAGAGTTTTTATAAGACCAATTCTTAAGAAAACCCACTATGAGCTTTAGAAAGGAAATAGACCTAACATATCTTATTTTCATCCATTTGGTACTAAGTGTTACATTATAAACGATGGAAAAGAACAATTGGCTAAATTTGATGCTAAAAGTGATTAATGAATCTTTTTAGGATATTCTGAAATGATCTAGCTCTAATTTTAATCTAATTTCCATGTATATGTTTTATTTGTTTTAATTATTGAATTTTATGAGCATGTTAATTGATAAGAGGCATGTGTTGTAATATTAATATTGGAGTAGATGATTTGGTAATATGCTAAATGTGTTTAAGTTAGTATATCTTGAATATTATATATGTGTATGAATAATATAATTAATGCTTGTGTTGAATGTGTGATATTTTGTATGTGTAGTGTTTAATTTGTCAAAGTAAGATTAGAATCTAATCCTAACATAGCATAATTTTTGCCCCATTTTAAGCCCAAATTCATCCCATTTTAAGGCTCAAAATGAGCCAAAATCCATGCAAATTGAAGTCCATGTTTAGGCTGCCACTAAAAAGTCAAACTTTAAGATAATTACAAGCCTTATTTTTGTTCAAAGACACCCTTTCTAAGGAAGCCCAAAAACTTACACGAATTTCTCTTCTTATTCTTCTTGATTTGCTTCTTTGTTTCTCAAAACTATACATTCCAAGACCCTTGGCGAGAACAAGTCTTAGGTTCTTATGCCATTCATCAAGCTAAGGCTTCCCTAATGTAAGTTCATGCATGTTTAAAAGTTCTTTTACATGTTTAAGTTTCACTTGATCTATGAGTTTCATATGCTATGTGAATGCATGTTGAATCAAGTTCTTGAGAAGTTTCATGTGTTGGTTGTGTGATAAGTTGCATTTTGGTGTTATATGAACTAGTAATATATGTTTTATGTATAAGTAGAAGTGTTGAAAGTTGTTAAGGTCATGAAGAAGGGTTTATGCATGCTCAACGTGGTGTTGAGAAGTGAATGAGTTGTTGATTAGCTAAATGGTGTTATGAGCATAGAGAAGTGTTTCGTGTGTTGAATATGAAGTGATGAAGTGTTTAAGAGTTGATGGTTGTGACAGATGTGTTTTGGTTGTGCTTAAATTGGTAGAGATCATATATAAAGTGTTGGTTTTGATTTCTTGGTAGAGATATATTGAGTTGGTGTTGATGTGTTAAATGTGATGAACATGAAGTTTATATATGTTATGAGTTGATAGAATGCATTTGAGATAAAGTTTGATGATGGAAATGTGTTGAAGAAGGATTGGGATATGTTTAAAGTTGCAAATTTTCGAAGTTTAAAATAGGGGATTTTTGCATTTTTGAAAAGATGTTCTATAGTGTACGTCGGCATCTGACACTTTAATGCCGTCGGTGTTGAGCCTATGTTGAAGATGATCAGAGGCCAAAATTCTAACACCGCCTTCAACACCACCGGCGTAGGCTTCAAAATAGCCGACGTTAAAACTCAACGCTATCGATGTAGAATGTCAGCGTGACCCCTGAAGCTTTCCATTTTCAAAACTTCATGAAACATTTCCTTTAGCTTGTTAAATTGTCTTATGATGATTTTATGGGTTTGTATGAGATTGTTAGATGTATGAATGATATGTTATGACCTTATCTTATATTTATTTGAAATTCCATAAATGTTAGACTTAGATTTAGTTATGTTTTATGCATAATAAAAAGTAGAAATGTTAATTGAGTTGATTTTTTTTGTTACAATGATAGAAACGCCTACTCCTTTGAGTTCTTCCTCTGATCTTTCTTTGGGTGCCTCTGTTGATTCTCTACATAGCACAGGTACGCAGTCACTTGCTTAATTGTTTTCTAGGTTAAGCATATTCTAACTTGACTTAATTCAAGATGACTTAAGTTATGTTTGTTTTGGTTGTGATTTTCACCGTTGAATCCGGTCCGAGGAGTGGCATTATCTTTTTAATGTCATGATGCAATGACATGTTAGAATAACCACTTAGGCCACTTGTTATGATGCAATGACTTTCATTAGTGGCTCAACGGGTAATCGATAAGGTATTTGGTAACGGTGTAACATTCGTTTATTCTTAAAAGGAAATAATATGATTTAGTTCAAGTATTTATGAGAATAATTGAATTAGATAATGTTGTGGATTAAGTTAAGTGGAGTGGAGTAACGGCTAAGAGCCCTAAATGAGATTACTTTTTCTTTTAGAAAGTTTTGTAGGAGGTATAAGTATCCGGGCTACTTATATCAACCCTCTAGGTAACTGATGTTACTCACGACCCTTGATATCCTTGTTTGTCTTGGACTCTGAATACTCCAGCATTGTTTTGTTTAATGAATTCTAATTAAATATAATGAAATATGAGTTGTTGCATTGCACTAGATTAAGTTTGCTTGCCATACCGCTTTTTGTTTTGTTACTATGTATTGGGCCTTTAAGATGTTTTGTTAAAGGAAATGTATGTTGTATTTTGTTAAAAGGCTTGTTAGTTAAGCCTTATGTTGTAAAAGATATTTCAAGTTTATTTTCTTTGTTAGTTTGTGACAATATGTAAGTTTTGTTGTGTCATCGATTAGATACAAAGTTTGTAAATATTTTCTTATAAATGTTTTATATGTGTATATATTACTTATGTGAGTGATCCTTTTGTGAAAAGTCTTTAGATGAAGTTTTAATGGTTTTAAACAAACAATTCACATAAACAGTTAGATTTATGACAACCTTACATATAATATGAAAATATTATATGTGGTTAGAAACTTGATTTACTTAATATTAGTATTAAGTGGGTCGGATCTTTTAGTTGGTATCATAGCGTGTTTATGTAATTGTTTGTTTAAAATGGGAAGACTCGACCTCAGATGCGGTGACTTTAGCATGGTTTGAGTTTAGGATTTGTTTGAATAGTGTGTTTTGTTTGAATGTTGCTTTCTTATTAATTGAATTAAAGTTATTTTTTGCATTGCATGTTTATCATATGTCATTTATATTATGTGTTGTTTAAAGATGGATAGGTCAAGAAGAATTATCAAACAGACCACAGACAAGGAGAGTATGCCACCTCCTCCTTGGTCTACTGTTCCAGCATCTATATCAGCAACTATTCCAGCTACTACTTCAACTCCATTACCGGCTTTGGCTTCCACTACTCAAGATCCACAACAACCTCAAGTGCCTCCTCAAATGCCTCCATATCCCCCTATGCCCCAGATGTCCACAGGAGATACAAATACCATGTTTAACATGTTTCATGATATGTTTGTAATGGTTCAACAGTATCAGGTCATGATGTATCAACAACAGCAAAAATTTATGCAATAATATAATCTACATGGGGCAAGACAAGGGAATAATTGACATGTGGAAGGCCGACATGATCAAGTGAAGTTACATGACTTTGTCAAGTTAGTACCCGATTTTGATGGTACTATTGTGGATCCGACTATAGCAAAAGGATGGATCATTGAGCTTAAGAAAGCTTTTGCTGCTTGTCAAGTACCGGATGATAGAAAAGTTGATTTAGCAGTGTATATGATGAAGTGGGATGCACATAATTGGTGGATGTTGAACAGTAAAGGTTATGCAAGACCAATCCCCTGGAATTCATCTAAAGACGCTTTCTTCTTGAAGTATATTCCATTGACTGTAAGGGAACAAATGATTTCTAGTTGGCTAAGCTTGAGGCAAGAAAGTAAAACAATAGATGAATATTATGTGGAGTTTTATAGGTTACTTAGATTTGCAGGATCGGGTTAAAACAATGAAAGAATGAAAGTTCAAAAGTTTCAAGATGGATCGAACATGGAATTAAGAAGTCAATTCAAGAAATTTCAATTGACAACACTGTCAAAAGCTGTAGTTAAGGCGAAGCTAATGGAACAAATTGCAGATGATAATAAGGCTCAAAGGGAGAGAAGAGCTACTTTTCTGGGAAAGAGATCAACCTCCTCATATACTCCATATCTAAGGTATGATAGTATAGGCAAAGGCAAGCGACCATTTTTAGGAAAAAAAACCAAGTCCTGGACTAATGGTAAAGACTTCTAAGCCTTTTACTCAGTTTGAAAGGAGGTGTACCAGATGTTTTGGACCTCACGATGTGGCTCAGTGTAAATGGGTCGCGGGAACATGCTTTGCATGTGGAAAAGCAAGTCATCGAGCTTCTAAGTGTAAAGAACCAAAGCTATAGCCTATCTTCTGTGCTTATTGCAAACAAAAAGGAAATCATGTATCGAATTGCAAAGAGAATCCTAGAAATGAAGGTCCAAATTTTGGAAAAGGAATGACAGTTGCTAGAGTCTTCACCTTACAACAAAGTGAGAGAACTTCTTCAGTTGATACATTAGTAGGTACCATACAGATTGCTAATCGTCCTGCATATGAATTAATTGATACTGGTGCAACTCATGCATGCTTGGCTGAAACCTTTGTGAATGAGTATGGCTTATGTTCTGAAGTGTTACGAAATAGGATTATGAGCATTAATACTCCTCTTGTTGTGCACTCTAGAGAACCGTGTGTTTGTCGAAATGTTGATATTATGATTTCTAATGTGAGCATGCCAATTGATATGTTAGTTTTACCTTTAACTGATTTTGATGTTCTTTTAGCAATGAACTAGTTAAACTTGTATAAAGCCACAATAGATTGTGATAAAGCTAAAGTCAGTTTTGATATAGAGAATGGGAGAGTATCACATGTTTTGGTGAGAGAAAGACCCAAGAATATGTATTCTATGGAGTTGTGGGAGAAGAATGTGGGGGAAATAATGAATAGTGAAGATCTTACAGTTGATATGGTGCCGGTAGTGAAAGAGTTTGTTGATGTGTTTCCAAAAGATTTATCGGGTTTGCCACCAGATCACGAAATAGAATTTAGAATCGATATTGTACTAGGAACAAACCCGATATCTAAACCTCCATATAGAATGGCTCCAATAGAATTGAAAGAGTTGAAGAATCAGTTGGAAGAATTATAGAAAATGGGATTTATTCGTCTGAGTATTTCTTCTTGGGGTGCTCCTGTGCTTTTTGTGAAAAAGAAGGATGCAAGTTTAAGAATGTGCGAATTGAATCAAGTGATGATTGAAAACAAGTACCTATTGCTAAGGATTGATGATCTTTTTTATTAGTTGAGAGAAGCAGCGGTGTTTTCAAAAATTGACTTAAGGTTCGGATATCATCAGTTGAAGATCAAGCCACAAGACATTCCTAAAACTGCTTTCCGCATGAGATATGGTCATTATGAATTCTTGGTTATGTTGTTCGGATTAACCAATGCCCCAGCTGTATTTATAGACCTGATGAATAGAGTATTCAAGGATTATCTTGATCAGTTTGTGATCATGTTTATAGTTGATATCTTGATATATTCTAGAAGTAAAGTTGAGCATGAAAAACATCTAAAACAGGTGTTGCAAATATTAAGAGACAAGAAGCTATATGCAAAGTTTAGTAAGTGCAAATTTTGGTTGAATGAAGTTGCTTTCTTAGGTCATATTGTCACGAGAGAAGAAATATTAGTTGATCCATAAAAGTTAAAGTGGTATTAGAATGGTCAAGACCTACCAATGTCACAGAAGTGTGGAGTTTATTGGGTTTAGTCGGATATTATCGTAGATTTGTTCAAGGATTTTCTAAAATTGCTACTCCACTAACTAAGATGACTCATAAACATGTGAGATTTAGGTGGAATGATAAATGTGAAAACAGTTTTCAGGAATTGAAAAGAAAATTAATATCGGCTCCTGTTCTAGCACTACTAGTGAGTGGAAAGGAGTTCATAATTTATAGTGACGCTTCGATATAAGGACTAGGGTGTGTATTGATACAAGACAATAGAGTGATTGCATATGCCTCTAGACAATTGAAGCCCCATTCGAAGAACTACCCGGTACATGATTTGAAACTTGTAGCAGTTATTTTAGCTCTAAAGCTTTGGAGACATTATCTGTTTAGGGAGAAATGTAAGATTTTTACTGATCACAAGAGTTTTAAATACATTTTTACTCAAAAGAAACTAAATATGCATCAAAGGAGATGGTTAGAATTAATCAACGACTATGATGTGGAAATCTTAGACCACCCAGGGAAAGCCAATGTTGTGGTAGACCCTTTGAGCCGAAAGAAAACAGATGAACTTGGTAACAATGATCACAACTCAAAAGGACTTATAAGAAGAATTTTGGAGATTGGATGTTGAAATTACTTTGGACAAGATTAGTGTTAGATTGGCAAGTTTGAGGATACAACCTACCATAATTGACAAAATCAAGGAAAAATAGAGAGAGGATTTAGAAAGTCAAAGAATGATCAATGTTAAACAAAATGGAAATAGGAAAGATTTGAGAATTAACGAAGAAGGAGTAATCAGACATGGAAATCGAATATATGTACCAGCAGTTGACAATCTCAAAAAGGAAATTTTACAAGAAGCACATGTGTCAAGTTATTCCATTCACCCCGGAAGAACCAAGATGTATAGAGACTTGAAAAAGAACTTTTGGTGGAACAACTGAAAAAGAGATGTAGCAGAAAATGTGTCCAAATGTTTAACTTGTCAGCAAATTAAGATTGAGCACCAAAGACCCGGAGGTGAATTGTAACCTTTACCAATTTTGGAATGGAAGTAGGACGAGATTACCATGGACTTTATTACTACTTTACTGAGAACATTGGCTAAAAATGAAATAATTTAGGTTATTGTTGATCGGTTAACAAAGTCAGCACATTTTATTCCCTTGAGAGTTAGAGTTTCACTTGAAAAGTTGGCGCAAACTTATATTCGGGAGATAGTCAGATTGCATGTTATACCGGTTTCTATTACTTCAGATAGAGATACAAGGTTTGTAAGTCGTTTTTGGGGAAGTCTGCATGAAGCATTAAGGACTAAACTTCAGTTTAGCACAGCTTTTCATCTCCAGACTAACGGATAATCGAAACGAACTATTCAGATCTCAGAAGATTTACTCCGAACTTGTGTTTTGGACTTCGAGAAAAACTGAGATGAACACTTGCCCATAGTTGATTTCGCGTGTAATAATAATTATCAGTCGGCAATCCAAATAACGCCATATAAAGCTTTGTAAGGAAGAAAATTCCGATCTCCATTGCATTGGGACAAAGTAGGAGAACGAGCATTGATCGGCCCTGAATTAGTGCAACAGGCTATTGATAAGGTCAATAATTAAGCAAAGAATGAATATAGCTCAAGATCAGTACAAAAGCTACGCATATGTGAGGAGAAAGCCGTTAGAATTTGCCATTGGTGATCATGTGTTTCTAAAGGTATCTCTAACTAAGGGAGTATATCGATTTAGAGTCAAAGGAAAATTAAATCCAAGAGATATCGGGCCATTTGAAGTCTTGGAACGAATTGGACCGTCTGCATATCGATTGGCACTTCCACCAAATTTGGTTGAAGTTCATAATGTATTTCATGTTTCTCAGTTAAGGAAATGCATTTATGATCTGGATGCTATTCTTGACACCAATCAGCCAGACATTCAACTTGATCTTACTACAGTTGAAAGACCGGTTAAGGTTTTGGGTAGAATTGATGAGACTTTGAGCAATAAAGTTATTCCAATGGTGAAAGTTCAGTGGAGTAATCAGACAAAAAGAGAAGTTATATGGGAGATTGAGAGTGTAATGAGACAAAAATACCTTTACTTATTCGATGAATAGGATGAGGTAAGTTTCGAGGATGAAACTTCTCTAAGGAGGGGAGATTGAAATGATCTAGCCCTAATTTTAATTTAATTTCCATGTAGATGTTTTATTTGTTTTAATTATTGAATTTTATGAGCATGTTAATTGATAAGAGGCATGTGTTGTAATATTAATATTGGAGTAGATGATTTGGTAATATGTTAAATGTGTTTAAGTTAGTCTCTCTTGAGTATTATATATGTGTATGAACAATATAATTAATGCTTGTGTTGAATATGTGTTATTTTGTATTGCAGTATTTAATTTGTCAAAGTAAGCTTAGAATCTAATCCTAACATAGCATAATTTTTGCCCCATTTCAAGCCCAAAACATCCCATTTTAAGGCTCAAAATGAGCCCAAATCCACGCAAATTGAAGCCTATGTTTAGGCTTCCACTAAAGTCAAAATTTAAGATAATTATAAGCTTTATTTTTGTTCAAAACACCCTTTCTGAGGCACTTCTTGCTTTGCTTCTTTATTTCTCAAAACTATACATTCCAAGACCCTTGGCAAGAACAAGTCTTAGGTTCTTGTACCATTAATAAAGCTAAGGCTTTCCTAAGATAAGTTCATGCATGTTTAAAAGTTTTTTTTACATGTTTAAATTTCACTTGATATATGAGTTTCATATGCTATGTGAATGCATATTGAATCAAGTTCTTGAGAAGTTTCATGTGTTGGTTGTGTGATAAGTTGCATTTGATGTTATATGAACTTGCAATATATGTTATATGTGTAAGTAGAAGTGTTAAAAGTTGTTGAGGTCATGAAGAAGGGTTTATGCATGCTCAAGGAGGTATTGACAAGTGAATGAAATGTTGATTAGCTACATGGTGTTATGAGCATGGAGAAGTGTTTGGTATGTTTAATATGAAGTGATGAATTATATAAGAGTTGATGGTTGTGATAGAAGTGTTTTGGTTGTGCTTGAATTGGTAGAGATGATATATAAAGTGTTGGTTTTGATTTCTTGGTTGAGATATGTTAAGTTGGTGTTGATGTGTTAAATGTGATGAACATGAAGTTTATATATGTTATGAGTTGATAGAATACATTTGAGATGAAGTTTGATGATGGAAATGTGTTGAAGAAGGATTGGGATATGTTTAAAGTTGCAAATTTTCGAAGTTTAAAATAGGGGACTTTTGCATTTTCGAAAAGCTGTTCTGTAGTGTATGCCGGCATCTGACACTTCAATGCCACTGGCATTGAGCCGGTGTTGAAGATGATCAGAGGCTAAACTTCTAACGATGCCTTCAGCACTACCGGTGTAAGCTTCGGAATAGCCGGCATTGAAGCTCAATGTTGCTGATGTAGAATGCCGATGTGACTGCTGAAGTTTTCCATTTTCAAAACTTCATCAAACATTTCCTTTAGCTTGTTAAATTGTCTTATGATGATTTTATGGGTTTGTTAGATGCATGAATGATATGTTATGACCTTGTGTTATATTTATTTGAAATTCCATGAGTGCTAGACTTAGATTTAGTTATGTTTTATGTATAATACTAAGTAGAAATGTTAATTGAGTTGATTTTCTTTACTACATTGATAGAAACGCCTACTTCTTTGAGTGCTTCCTTTGATCTTTCTTTAGGTGCCTCTATTGATTCTCTACATAGTACATGTACACAGTGACTTGCTTGATTGTTTTCTATGTTAGGCATATTCCAACTTGACTTAATTCAAGATGACTTAAGTTATGTTTGTTTTGGTTGTGATTTTCGCCATTGAATCCGGTCCGAAGAGTGGCATTATCTTTTTAATGTCATGATACAATGACATGTTAGAATAAGCGCTTGGACCACTTGTCATGATGCAATGACTTTCATTAGTGGCTCAATGGGTAATCGATAAGGTATTTGGTAATGATGTAATATTCGTTTATTCTTAAAAGGAAATAATATGATTTAGTTCAAGTATTTATGGGAATAGTTGAATTAGATAATGTTGTGGATTAAGTTAAGTAGAGTTGAGTAACGGCTAAGAGCCCTAAATGAGATTACTTTTTCTTTTAGAAAGTTTTGTAGGAGGTATAAGTATTCGGGCTACTTACATTAACCCTCTAGGTAACTGATGTTACTCAAGACCCCTAATATCATTATTTGTCTTGGAGTTTGAATGCTCCAGTGTTGTTTTGTTTAATGAATTCTAATTAAAGATAAAGAAATATGAGTTATTGCATTGCACTAGATTAAGGTTGCTTGCCATATCGCTTTTGGTTTTGTTACTAAATACCGGGCCTTTAGCTTACTTTTGCTGCTTTTCGGGTGATAGTGATTGCTATGATGATTTGGGTTATGGAAGTGACTGGGAGAAATTCCTATACGAATGGGACGGATAGGAACCCGGGTTTTGCTTATGGCTTTTCAAGAAAGTTTTTGTTTAAGATATTTTGTTAAAGGAAATGTATTTTGTATTTTGTTAGAAGGCTTGTTAGTTAAGCCTTATGTTGCAAAAGAGATTTCAAGTTTATTTTCTTTGTTAGTTTGAGACAATATGTAAGTTTTGTTGTGTCATCTATTAGACACAAAGTTTGTAAATATTTTCTTGTAAATGTTTTATACGTGTATAGATTACTCATGTGTGCAATCCTTTTGTGAAAAATCTTTATAGGAAGTTTTAATGGTTTTAAACAAACAATTCATATAAAACAATTAGATTTATGACAACCTTACATATAATATAAAAATATTATATGTGGTTGGGGACTTGATTTACTTAATATTAGTATTAAATGGTCGGTCTTTACATATTCTTTAATAAGTAAGGCATATAGAGTGTTTAATAAAAGAATATTAGTTGTTGAAGAATCTATACATGTTGCTTTTGATGATTCCTTGCCTTATTTTATGTTCAGATGATGATGTGGATGTTGTTTGTGCTGATATGAATATTTTTTCTCTTAGAAATAAAAATAAAAATGATAGTGAACATAGAGTGGATGTTGTGCATGAATCTGATAATCATGATCTACCTAAAAAATGGAAATATGCGAAAGCACATCTAAAAGATTTAACAATTGGTGAACCTTCAAATATAGTACAAACAATATCATTTTTAAGGAATATGAGTAATCTTGTTTTTCTATCACAAACCGAACCTAAAAATGATAAAAAAAGCCTTAAAAAGATGAATTTTGGATAATTGCTATGCATGAGGAATCAAACTAGTTCACAAGAAATGATGTTTGAAAATTGGTTCCTAGACCTAAAAGTAGACCTGGTATTGGAACCAAATGGGTATATAAGAACAAGCTTAATGAATCTAGTATAATAACAAGAAATAAGGCTAGATTAGTTGTTAAAGGTTAAAATTAAGAAGAAGAAATAGATTTTGATGAGACATTTGCCCTACTTGCTAAACTATAATCTATAAGAATGCTTTTGGCATTTGTTGCTTTCAAAAATTTTACTCTTTTTCAAATAGATGTCAAAAATGCCTTCTTAAATGATTTTATAAAAGAAGAAGTCTATGTAGAGCAACCACCAGGTTTTGAAGATAACGAATTCCCTAATTATGTTTTTAAATTAAACAATGCTCTTTATGGTCTAAAGCAAGCTCTTAAAGCTTGGTATGAAAGACTCAATAACTTCCTTTTCAACAATAGATTTTCTAGATGAAAAATTGATACAATTCTATTTATCAAGAATCACTAGTCAGATACATTAATTGTGCAAATCTATGTAGATGACATTGTGTTTGGGGCTACTAATATGAGTCTTATAAATGGATTTATTAAGTCCATGAAGAATGAGTTTGAAATAAGCATGATGAGGGAGCTCAATTATTTTCTTGGTCTTCAAATAAAACAATCTGAAAATGGAACCCTTATAATTCAATCAAAATATACAAGAGATTTTGTAAAAAGATTTAAAATAGATAATTGCAAAACTAGACCTATACCTATGAGTATAAGTATAAAGCTTGATAAATATGAAAATAAGAAAAATGTGTTTGAATAGCTTTATAGAGGGATGATAGGCAATTTGCTATATTTAACAACTTCTATATTTGATATTATGTTCTCGATGTGTGTATGTGCACGATTGTAATTATGCCCAAAAGAATCACCCTTGAGTGCAGTAAAACGTATATTCAAGTATCTTACATGCACGATTGAAGTTAGCTTGTGGTATCCAAAGTTTACCTCTTTTGATCTAATTAGATACTCCGATATTGACTTTGCTGGGTACAAAGTAGATCGGAAGAGCATAAGCGACACATGCTGCTTTCTTGGAAATTTCATAATCTCTTGGCACTCAAAGACAAAATTCAGTTGCACTTTCAACTACTAAAACTGAGTATAACTGCTAGTAGTTGTTGTGCAAAAATTTTATGGATGAAACAAACCTTGCTTGATTACGGTTTAAAATGTGTTAGTTTGCTGTGATAATATAAGTACTATAAATTTGACAAAAAATTTGATTCAACACTCAAGGACCAAGCATATCAAAATTAGACATCACTTCATTATAGATAATATTCTAAATCGCGATATCAGCTTGGAATTTGTTGATACAAACAATCAGATTGTTAATATTTTTATAAAACTCTTGAGTGAAGATCGTTTTTACATATTACGAAGAGAACTGGACATGATCAAGTAAGATGAACATTAAAGTATCATGGAAACAAGATAATCAAGAACTCGATCTAAAGATAAAAGAAGCTATTAAATGTTCATATATGCTTCTGTAATGGGTGTAATATGTTCTACTGGCAAAAGTCTAATATATATATATATATATATATATATGTGAGGCGGTGAGTAAAAGCCCTCTGTTGAGGCAAATGTGTGAAGTCCCATGTGCATGTAGACATTGTGTGTGAAGTCCTTATGTGTTGAGGCAAGTATGTGAAGCCCTTTTGATGAGGCAGTGTGAAAAAAAAAAAAAAAAAAGGTCCTATGTGTGTAAGCAAGTGCGTGAAGTCCTCTGTTGAAATATCCCAAATCTTCACCAAGATAAGAATTGAGTTTAGATAGATAAAATGACTAAAATGAATTATAGGATATAATTTAGATAAGTTGGCTTAATTTAATTAGCGCAATAATTTAGTTGTTTGAGATTTGAGTTTCAAATTCCCTAAAATGTCATCAAAGTGTTTAGAGAATTCCTAAATCATTGATTCTTAGCCTAAACACTAATTCCTAAATCTCAGTAAAATTTGAGTTATTTGCTTATCTTAAAATATCAGTTCTTAAACCCGAACTCAAATTAAATATCTTTTATCCAAAATAAATTTCTAAATTAAGTTGTTACTTTGAGTTCTTAATTCTAACCTATTGGTTTTGAAATCATCTCCTAAATATTTTTAGAACTAAAGATATCGGCTTGAAAGTTCTAAATTCGATACCCTTATTTTAAAATATCCTAATTTTAAGCCTTAAACCTGCCTTTTTATTTGATTTTCTCTCACCTCTCTCTCATCTTCTTCCTCACTTTTCTTTCCTTCTATTTTTTTTCCCAACCGATGGTTCTCTTCCTCTCTTCCTTTCTTCTTCATTTTTCCTTCTTTTCTTCAAATTCTTCAACAAATCTCAAGATTAAAGCCAACTAGAGGATGAATCAAGACTAGGAGATGAACTAGATGGAGGAAACCAAGCTAGAGATGAAGTTTACAACTTGTGTTCTTTTCTAAAAGCTAAGTAAAGTTTACTTTTATGGTCTTATTTATAATTTCGAATTTATATGTTGTATAGATGATGTATATGAGTTGAGAAGTGTTGTTTAAGTTTGTATTTAAAGTTTATGGTTGATGGAGTTGGTTTATTGAGGAAGAAGATGAATAGTGAAATTGGGGTTTGAAGTTGTTTATGATGATTATATGATGTGTTTGATGGATTGAAGTGGGAGTTTGTGTTTATTAGATTGTAGTAAGATCAAATAACAAGTTTTAAGAAGCTTGAAATGAATTTGGAGGAGTTTGAAACATTTGGAACAAATGGTTTTTGCAAAATGAAACAGGGGAAAATTTGACAGCAGCGTAATGCATATACACCGCATTCAACGCTGCCGGTGTTGAATCCAACGCTGCTGGTATACGTGCAAAATTTGGTGGTGTTGAAGAGTCCAATGGTAACCAGATTGCTCGACTCTTAACGTTGGCAAATTTTTAATTTACGCTGCCGGTGTTGAAAGCCGGCGTTCGTTTTACAACTTTTCCCAGTTTCGCAATCCTTTCGTATTTTGCTCATAACTTTTTCATCTGATCTCTGATTGAGGTGATTCAAGTTGCATTGGAAAGGTAAGAAAGAGATATATAACTTTCATGTTTTGAGTTTTTGCAAATTCGAAACGTATCGGTGCTTAAATTTTAATTCTTTCCAACTAATACATTTTTCAAGCTAAGCTAAAAACTTGTTATAGATTGTTTTATGTGTATTTACTTGAACAAATGGATCTTTTTGAGTTAAAATGAGATAGATAAGTGATGTTTGATGTGTAATGATGATTTAGTGATATAATTAAACATGATTTAGACAGATTTATAGATTTAATGAATAATTGAGTTAAATATGCGAGTTTACATAAAATGAATCTAGTTACTTAATCTAAGTTCAACTTGACTAAATGAACTTGAATAGGATAAAATGAATTAGATTGAGTTAGTTTAATTACTTTGGCTTAGTAATTAGATTAAATGATTAATTCTAATGAGATTGACTTAATGAACTCAATTAAACTAAAATGAACTAGATTTCTTAAGCTTAATCCACTTGGCTTAGCTTTGGAATTAAGTGGCTAAGGTTAATCAATTTGGCTTGGTAAATCACTTAAATGACTAATTCTAATCAATTTGACTAAGGTTAAGCTAAAATGGGTTAGTAACAAATAATTTGGTTAAATGAATGTGTTAGGGTGATCTTTGAATAACATGAGGAATATGTTGTTTCGAATGTTTAATTGTTTTGGATTTATATGTTTTTGAATATAAATGTTTTGTTGATGCTTTGTAGATAAGAAACCATAATCAAAGTGAAAAGAAATACTTTGACAGACAAAGGAGAACTGTCCATACTTTGGCGGGGGCGATTCATCGCAGCCATAGTGGGGTTCCACATTAGTGTCTGATCAATAGGATTTAATAAAATGAGTTAGAGATTAGTGAATAATTGATATAAGTTCTTGTATGAATTTGATGAAGTGGATGATTAGTTTAGTTTAGTTTCTTATACGAATTCTTTCCATAACAGAAGTGGATATCTGATTTATCTTCTGGATTATCCTCTGAAATTTCCTTGTGAGGCTATGTTTGGATTCCATATTCAAGGTAAGCAGTAACTAGCTTGTCTCTGTGTTAGGATAGGCATTTATGAAAACTATATATATTAAGAAAAAACTTAATTGTGAGTGTTGATTTGTGTTTTACGCCGTTAAAATCCAATCCCTGCCCAGGGTGGCATGAGTGCCTAGGGGCGCCCCTCACAGATTGGGTGAGCCTGGGGTGGAATTGGTATCCGGTTCGGGGAGCGGCACCATGCTCAGATTGGGCATGGTAGATTTAGGTGTTTTCTATAAAATTATCTAGAACGATATAAGTATCCGAGCTGCTTATATCAACCCCCTGAGCGTCGTGATCGTTACCAGGACCCCCAAATATCCTTGATGTCCGGAGTTTGAATACTCTCATGTTGATTTGTTTATTTTAAAGAAAAGATAATAACTTGTTGATTGTGCATTGCATTTAGTTAAGCTCGTGTGTTACTCCGTATGTGATGGTGTTGCTGTGTACTGGCTTCGACTCATTCTTGTTGTTGTTATTCTTTTTTTTACAGGTTTTGTTGTTGATAAAGATGATGTTGATGATGATGAGTTCTTGTTGATGTTGGTAATGATGGATGATGAGATGATGATACGATGATGCTTGACTCGGGTTTCGAGCATTTGTGATGATTCGGAGAGAATTTGTGGATGAGTGAAGTGAGTAGGAGCGTGGATGTACTTAGTTGTTTTATTTCTTTTAGTTTTGTATTAGTGAGAGCTGGATTTATGATTTAAACTTGTTATATTCTTTAAAGGGGATAATAGAGCCCGTGTTCTGTAATTTAACTTTTGCAAAGCTTTGTTTAATCTAATAATTCTTCACTTGAGAAGAGTGGAAGTTTTGAAATGTCTTTATTTCTAAATTGTTTTATAAAATTATTTCCGCTGCTAAATCCAGTTGATGCCAGAATCTAATTGAATGATTTCACAATACAACCTTACGTATAATTCGTAAGAGTTATACGTGGTTGGGGACTTGGTGTGCTTAATTTGAGAATTGAGCATGCCGGGTCTTTACATCTGTGATGAGGAAGTGTGAAGTCCTACATGTATAGGCAAGTGTGTAAAGTCCTCTGTGATGAGAAAATTGTGGGAAGTCCTGCATGAATGTAGGCATCTGTGAAACCCTTTATTGTGAGGCATTGTTGTGATGTCCTCTTTATGAGGCAACTGTTGTGTGCTGAAATTGTATGTTATCTGTGTATCCCTTCTTGTTTGCAATATCATTAGTCTGTTAATTTTTTTTATGAGTACAAAGGAGGAGAAGTGTAGAGTGCACAATGAACAAGCATGCATGAAGTTCATTTTGATAAATACAAATGAGGACAAAAAAATTATGTATTAAGTGTAGCTTGCATTTCCTTATAATTAAGCATCATATCTCTGAATTAAACTTGAGAAGATTTCTTTGAAACTTAGATGCTAAATTGAGGGGGAGTATGTTGAATTAAAAATGAGTTAATTGTGCATAATTATCCTCATTAAAAAGGGGAAGATTGTTGAACTTGTATGTTCAATATGGATTTTGATGAGACAATATAATGCACAATTAACTAAATGTAAACTGCACTTAATTAGTCAAAAATATATGTGTGCACTGTGCATCTTTGTAGAGTTTTAGCAGGTTTTAGTAGAAATAGTATTAGTCGAACGCTAGACATCTTCACTCTTCAAGGCGTGATAAAGTTTAAGGCCAAAGCTTGACAAGATAACAAATGAAGAATCAGTGGTTGAGGGGTTTGTTGAAGGCTTGAAAAGTCCATTGGCTTAGGCGCGACAAGTTTAAACCAAGATTCGACAAAGCTGAAAAATGTATAATCTTGGTCAAAGGGATCTTCAAGGGCTCGACAAGTCTAAAGGTCAAGGCACGACAAGCTCAAGAATAAGACTTAATGGAGTTTAAATTTACACAGCTTAGTGGAGTTCGACGTGTTAAAGCTTAAGGCGTGATAGTTTGAATTTAAGGCTCAATAGAGTAAAGACCTGTAGATGCAAATTTGAGGTGTGACAATTTAAATATTAGAGCCAATATGGTAGAAAAGAGCCGCTGAAGCTCATTAAATGCTTCATGACTTAAAGACGTTGTCTTTAACGAACTTTTAAATATTTGAAGGCTATATATATGCTGTCTTTGGGAGATTCAACATAGGTAGAAGTGCGAGAAGTGTGATTATTTGCGAACAAACAAATTAATTATTTTATGTTCTCTTATTCATTAATTTGTATATCAAAAAGGAGAGAAAAATATTTCTTGTTCTCTATTCTTTTATTTACAATTTATTAAAGAGTATCTAGATAGAGAAAGAAAATATTTTATTTCCTAAGTGTGCTGTAAAAACTGTGTACCGCTCATCTTGAACGTGTTTTGTGAAATCAATATAATGGTGATGGAGTCTTCAATTGAGGCATTGGTGGACTGTGGCGAGTAGGAAGTGAGATGAACTTCACGTTATATCTGGACTAATTTTCTCTATCCATATCTCTTCTAAATTACTTGGTAAAAAAAATCTCTTTTAAATTCCATATTGTACTTGGTGTTGTATATCCGCTACAATTAAAGTTGTTTTTAATCTATTGAATTAAATTTTATTGTTTTAGCTTTTTAGGGCAAATACTCAATTCACCCTCTCTTGAGTATCTTAGTGTATTTTCACCATGGTAATCTAAGCGCTTAACTACCGTGCTGACATCACCATGCAAGATTGTCGGTTCCCGGATTAAATCTTAAAAACGACACAAACACACTCGAGTAATCATTATTTAAGCCGCCTTTAAATATTAATTCATTTTAGAATGTCTACCCCAACAGGAAACACCTAAGTCATTATGTACTTATAAATAATAATAACTATTTGAAAAATATTGCGACAAATAGAGATAGGCCTAAATAAATACATAAATAAAAATTGATCAATTACGCCCATAAATTTCAGTAATAAGTTATTAAAGGAATAAGCCTTGCTAAACCTTCGTACACAAATAAAAAAAAAAAAGGGATCATTTATAAACAAATAATAAAAAATATAAAAAACATGATTTTGTAAAAACTTTGTTGATAAAAATAATACAATTTACATCATCCCAATCAAACAATGTTTTTTGGAATTCATAAATTAATATATAAAAGCATAACTCTTTAAAATTAGCCGGGGCAAATGTAGAATAAGTCCAACAGATTTCTAAAACAATCATAAAGGGAGCCAATCCAAAGCACTTATCTCAACGGTCTCAAGTTTAACAATGTAATGCAAATTGTGGAAGGCGCCCTCCAATCTTAAGCTTGATTTATGATAATTGATATATCCTCCACTGGTGGATTTGATTTATTATTAGGGCTTTTTGGTAGACAATCAACCCTATGTAGTGAATAAAATAAGGTATAATGTCAAGAATATCTTTGTTCAACTCTCTCCTTAATAATCAGAATTTGTTTTAGATATTGATATTATTTGGTGCATATATAAAAATAAATTTTAGGAGTACAAAGGGGACGTAACACTTGGAGCATGCATACGAGTAAGACTCAGGCCAGTCGATGGATTAAACGAATAAAAAATTCTTAGTCCTAGCCCGACCTTGTAGGCTAAACAGACCGTAAATTTATTTTTTTCACTTTTAAAGTTTTATTTTGTTACATTAATTTGTGCAAAAGTTGAAATAATTAATTATTATAGGGTTGAAAAAAAGTATTATAGAGTTTATATGAAACGATTAATTTTATCATTATTTTAATTACTTATATATAAAAAATTAAGTTTTTAAATAATTTTTTATATATTATATTATGTTTAGACCAATAAAGATAATTATAAGGGTAATAAATTTGATAAGTAAAAGTTACATTAGTATGGCATTCAATAACTTTAAATTTCAAGTGCATATATAGTTTAGCCAATAACAGTGAGTATATCATAATATTTAGTAACTTCAAGTGTTAAATGCACCAAGAAAACCCCAGGAAATGAATTTGAATTATTGTTGACCGACAAAGATGAAGTAATAAGAGAAAGCACCAAGAAAACCCCAGGAAATGAGATAAAAGCTATAAGAACCAAATAAGGCTCCTAAGATTTTTTATGGCATCACAGTCATCGCACCATGCGACCTCCTATTAAAATTAGTATCGCATAGGCCATATGATGCTATAATGATATATTTCTATAGTTTTTTTTTCATCTAATTGATATTTATTTAATTTTCTTTTTTTCAAACCGATCAATAAATAAAAATTTAACTCTAATTTACATCATCCCAATTATTTCATGCTGAATGGAATTAATGAAATTCATATATAAATACAAACCTTAACTCCTAAAATGAAATAATTTACTATGATTTATGAAATATAACTATTCTTAGTAAGGTTGCTTATAAAACTGAACCAAAAACCAAATTGAACGAAACAAAACTGCAAAATGTGATTTTCTATATTTTGATTCGATTTATGATTTGGATCAAGAACAGTCCAAACAATTACTATTCGATTCAAGAAGAGTCTAAACAGTTACTACTCGATTCAAGGGGTTAAACCGAATCAAACTATTTGAACTCAAATTGAACTGCTTTACATTAAAAAAATAAAAAAATAAGAGTCATTTATCCATTTATAACTCTAGGGTTACACGTGACATTTTGCTCTAATATTATATATTAGGGTTATACGTGACATTTTGCTCTAATATTATGTATGTATGTTGTATATTAGAATATACTTGAAACGAATCGTAATTTTGTGTTATAATATCATTCTTACATTTAGATGTATCATTAAAAGAGAGTAAGATTTCAATTTGTAGATTATTATGAGAAATTGTGATTTCATTCCAATTTATGAAATATAAATTATTTTAAACCATATTAATGTTATGTATAAATATAAATATTGTATATATATTTTGTATTATAATTCTATAAATAAACCATTAAATGTATTATATCTAATGATATTAAACAAGTATATTTTACACATCTAAAAAATATATAAAACAGGCTTTTAATTCCTCAACATAAAATATAAACTTTTAATACTTTGCACATCTTTGACACGCTAATTGCTTTTATTTATAAATCTTTTCTAATTGCTTTTATTTTATAAATCTTTTCCTAAAATAATAGAAAAAAATTCCATAAATCATGATATCCTTTATTATTATTTTCAATTTTTTTACTTATGTTTTTTTTTTTTTTTTCCCTTTCTGGTGGATATGTTTTCCTATTTTATTTCATTGACTTGGAAACGTTCCTAAAACAATAGAAAAGATTATCATAATTATAATGTTTCTTATTATTAATTTATTATTATTTTCAAAACTTTCACACCATGTTTTATTAATTTTAAATTCTTCATAAAACTAGCAAACACGGTTCAAATAAAAATAAAGCAGTGCAATTGTATGACGGAAATTTAAATATGTTATAAGAGAAGAATATTATAAATAAATATGAAATTAATGCAAAATAATAATTTTCTTAGTTAGTGTTATGATTTATTAAGAATATATATTACTTCAAATTGAAATATTTTGAAGACGAGATAATATGTATATTTGAAATTATTAAATAAACAACTCTCATGTAATGATAAGTGACTTGAATTCTTATACAACGCTCTCAATTAATTTTTTTTTTTTTCTTTGGAACTCAACTTACTGTTAATATTTAGAAGTAAATACTTTTAAAGAAGATTTTAAAGTAGTTTGGTTTAAAACCCCAAACGTTTTAAAACGGTTTGGTTTATTAAGGATTCAAACCAAACTATTTTAAATACTATTCGATTTGATTAAATCCTAATATGAGCCGAGCCAAACCGATCAAATTGTGAGTGGGAACCATGAATCCGGACAAATATAGAGTAAGGCCAAAACAAATTTTTACAATATAATCATAAATAGAGCTACATTAACGAAATATATGTACAGTCTGGGGTCCAGGAGAAGGAATTGGATTACTGTTGGGTTCCTGGGAAATTACCGAATCTTCCTATGAGACTTGCCGACAAAGCGAAGAAAAGAAAAGGAAAGACCAAGAAAGCCCCACGAAAATGAGATAAAAAGCAATAACAACCACACAAAAAGTCCTTGTAACCGACAGCGATATTTTATCAAGCAGCGATGGAGGATGTCATGTCGAAGTCAGCCATTCACACACTATCGTCCTCATTAACCATCTCGCTTAGTTCTGAATTTGCTCTATGTTTAATAGAAAATAAATAAAAAAAAAGAGAAAAAAAAGAAAAATATGGCAGAATTAGTTATCTTTAATCTCGCAGATAATCTTATTGGTGCTCTTAGCTGTTTTTTCAAGAAATTTCCGGGTGTGTGGTTTAAAAGATGAGCTTGAAAAATTAAATGAACGGGTTTCTCTAATATTAATGCAAAAGAGAATCTTATTAAAAAAATCAAGTCAGTGATTGGGTTGGGAGGCTTATAAAGACTTGCTTAATGAAATCACTATTGAGACTCGACTAAACGATTAGGAGCCAAAATAAGTTTGTGAAAAAGGTGCACTTTCTTTAATTGCTGATACTCATTATATAAAAAAGTAAAAATAAATAGGTAATTTTTTTTGCCTTAAAATAGGTAATTGAATATAAAAAAAAAATTAACTGATGTAGGAAAGAGGTGTTGGCTAAATATTTGAGTAGTAAATAGAGAGAGAAAATTTCATAGTTAAAGAAAGAATGGAAAATATAATTCATTAAGGACGAGAGACGAAACCATATTTTAGTTAACTTACCTAAATGGTGAAATAATAATAATAATCATCATCTTTTGAAAAAGGTATTGCAACAAACAAATATAGGCTTTAAAAAATAAATAAATAAATAAAAATCGATTGATTACACCCAGCAATTTCAATAACAAGTTATTAAAAAAAAAAAAGCCACACTAAGCCTTCATGCACAGCTAAAAAAAAAGGATTAATTGTAAAAAATAATATAAAAATAAACATGACTAAAAATTCCTAGTCCTAGCCTGACCATGTAGGCTAAACAGACCGTAAATTCATTTTTTCATTTTTAAAGTTTTATTTTGTTACGTTAATTTGTGCAAAAGTTGAAATAATTAAGTATTATAGGGTTGAAAAAAAGTATTATAGAGTTTATATGAAACTATTAATTTTATCACTATTTTAATTACTTATATATAAAAAATTAAGTTTTTAAATAATTTTTTATATATTATATTATGTTTAGACCAATAAAGATAATTATAAGGGTAATAAATTTGATAAGTAAAAGTTACATTAGTATGGCATTCAATAACTTTAAATTTCAAGTGCATATATAGTTTAGCCAATGACAGTGAGTATCATAATATTTAGTAACTTCAAGTGTTAAATGCAAAAGTAAAAAAAAAAAAAGCTTAAAATTCATAGAAAACCTTTTCGGTGCTATCAACGAAACTATCTAATCAATTATCTAACCGTTAAAACAAATATTATAATTTATATATTAATTTAATGATACAATTATAATTGAGTATGAAATGAACCACTAAATAACCAATGAATTGGTTTGGATAAATTTTCCTACCGGTTACATATACTATTCTACAACCACCTCATAATAACTTAACTTCATCCATCAACTTATCATTACTCTTATTTAAATTGTTTTAATAATTTAAATATGTAAGAAACTAAAAAATTTCTTTTACTTTAATATTTTAGATGTATCCAGATATAATAAGCGTCTTTTGGGCAAAAATACACTAAGGTTTTTATTTTAATGTCAATAACATAGATTTAAAATTTTTGATAAGTTTAAAAAATTTAAAAGTATTATAGGATTCCTGTACTGTAGATTTTACATTTATCACTTTTACGGGTTTCATAATTTTATAGTCAGAAATTTTAAGGGCATGCCAGTAAGATTATTCCCCATTTCATGTCACGTAGCATGTAATGAATTGTTGATAGCTGATTTTGAATTTTAATTTTTTTTGTTTGCTTTTCTATTGTCTTGTTTTTATATAAAAAAATATAATAAAAATAAATATATAATTATAAACTAATAATATAAATGACAAACAACTTGTTTTATAATATCTATGTTGATAAATATAACATAATTTACATCATTCCAATTAATTAATGTTAAATGGAATTTTAAAATAAATATATAAATAAAAAAGCTTAACTTTCTAAATTGAAGTAAAATTTAACATTTTACTTTTTAATAGAGTATTTTTAGTTATTTAATGATTAAGATTCAAATCTAACCATTGTTTTAATATAATATTGTTATATTTATTTCAAGGTTTAGATATACAATAAAACAATATAATTTTTACTACAAACGCTAATCTGGCAAATATAGAGTTTCCAATAACAAATTTTTGAAAGAGTCATGGATATAGCTACTAAAAAGAAATTATATATGTGGCCTGAGGTCAAGAGAAGGATTTGAATTACTGTTGGGTTCCGAGGAAATTACCTAATCTTCCGATGAGACTTGCCGACGAAGTTGAAGTAAGAAAAAAGGCAAGCACTGAGAAAGCGCAAGGAAAATGGGAAAAAAAACAATGAGTGTCGGAAGTGTTTTAATTTTGTAATTTAGAAAATAAAAAATTTTAAATACTTAATTTTTTAAAATTACAATGTAAGAAATTTTGATGTCTTCTTATTTTTTCCCAAGCAAAATGAGATAAAAAGCAATAGCAACCGCACAAAGTCCTTGTAACTGACACAGATATTTTATCGAAAGAGCGATGACCGATGTCATGTCAACCTCGATACACAGCCTTTCAATAATAGAGATCATGCTTTCACATTTCGGAGATTCGTTGGGTCTGTGTGTTTGATTTTTTTTTTTTTCAATAAGAATAGATATAAATAAAAAAAATTGATAATTCTACTTAATAGATCAAATATAGATATAAATCGAATATATTTATATATATTATTTTTAAAAAAATACAAATACAAATAAAAAACAAACCATCCAAACAAACCATTATTTCTTTATTTAGATTTTCGAATTTTTGTTTGTGTCATATCAACTACATTATACCTATGTTACATTTGTATCATATTTATTTAGTTATTTTATGAGGAAAATTATTAATTTTTTATTGGTATCCTTTTTTGATAAATATCTATTTAAAATTATAAAAAAATATTATATCAAAATAATCAGAGGTGAAATATGCAACAAACAGGCATCACTCTTTTATAAATTTTTTATTATCTTCTATGGTCATTTAATTAAGTAATTTGTTATCATGTTTTATTTTTTTATATAATAAACTCCAACCATTTTCATCTCATTCATTATTCAAACACATGAGATAATTCAAATTCCTCTCTAATTTATTTTATCACTTCAAATGAAGAATAGGGCTTATTTTTTAACAAAAGTGTGCCTTGGTTATTTAATAATTTATATTGGTACTATTCAAATGATTAATATATCAGTATATATAATTATTATATTTATTTTGATTTATTTGACGATGTGTACAAATTTCATAAAATGAAATAATGCTTTATGATGTTCGAAATATAACTATTCTTAGTAGGAATGGTGAATCCGGACAAATATGGAGAAAGTCCAACAGCAAATTTTTAAAAAATAATCATAAATAAAGTCTTCGGTAAAGAAATTATCTCGATGGTCCCAAGTTGAATTTGAATTATTGTTGGAACTTACCGACAAAGATGAAGTAAGAAAAAGAAAGCACCACGAAAACCCTAAGAAATGAGGTAAAAGCTATAAGAACCAAATAAGGCTCCTCAAATTTCTTATAGCATCACAGTCATCGCACTATGAGACATGCTAGAAAAATTAGTATCGCATAGGCCATATGATACTGTAATGATATATTTCTATAGTTTTTTTTTTTCATCTAATTGATATTTATTTAATTTTTCTTTTTTTTTCATTCCTTAACATAAAATATAAACTTTTAATACTTTGCACATCTTTGATGCACTAATCGTTTCTTTTTTAAATCTTTTCCTAAAATAATAGAAAAAATTTCATAAATCATGATATCCTTTATTATTATTTTCAAAATTTTTATTGTATGTTTTCCTATTTTATTTCATTGATTTTGAAACCTTCCTAAAACAATAGAAAAGATTATCATAAATTATAGTGTTCCTTATTATTAATTTATTATTATTTTCAAAACTTTCACACCATGTTTTATTAATTTTAAATTCTTCCTAAAACTAATAGACATGCATCGAATTAAAATAAAGCAGTGCAATAGTATGCCGAAAATTTAAATATGTTGTAAGAGAATAATATTATATATAAATATGAAATTAATGCAAAATAATAATTTTTTTAGTTAGTGTTATAGATTTATTAAGAATATATGTTACTGTAAATATAATATTTTGAAGACGAGACAATATGTATATTTAAAATTATTAAATACACAATCTCATGTAATGATAAGTGACTTTATTCTTATACAATACTCCTCAATTTAAATATATTTTTTTTTTCCTTTGGAACTCAACTGACTGTTAATATTTAGAAGTAAATGCTTTTAAAGATGGTTTTGAAGTAATTTGGTTTTAAAACCCCAAACGTTTTAAACGGTTTGGTTTATTAAGAATTCAAACCAAACTATTTAAATATAATTCGATTTGATTTAAATCCTAATCTGAGGCCGAGCCCAACCGATCAAGTTTGGGTGGGAACCACGAATCTGGACAAATATAGAGTAAGGCCAACAACAAATTTTTACAATAGTCATAAATAGAGCTACCATAACGAAAATATATGTATGGTCTGGGGTCCAGGAGAAGGATTTGGATTACTATTGGGTTCCTGGGGAATAACCTAATTTTCCTATGAGGCTTGCCGACAAAGATGAAGAAAGAAAAAGAAAGCACCAAGAAAGCCCCAGGAAAATGAGATAAAAAGCAATAACAACCACACAAAAGTCCTTGTAACCGACCGTGATATTTTATCAAAAGAGCGATGGAGGATGTCATGTCGAAGTCAATACACAGCTGTTCTCTTATCATTAACAGAGATCATACTTTCACATTTCAGCCATTCACACACTATCGTCCTCATTAAGGATCCTGTTTAGTTCTGAATTTGCTCTATGTTTAATAGAAAATAAAGGAAAAAAGAGAAAAAAAGAAAATATGGCAGAATTAGTTATTTTAAATCTCGCAGATAATCTTATTGGTGCTCTTAGCCTGTTTTTCAAGAAATTTCACGTGTGTTTGGTGTTAAAAGATGAGCTTGACAAATTAAATAACACGGTTTCTCCTAATACTTAATGCAAAAGGGAAATCTTATGAAAAAAATCAAGTCAATGATTGGTTTGGGAGGCTAATGATGGCTTGCTTAATGAAATCTCTATTGAGACCCGACTGAGCGATCTTAGGAGCTAAAATGAATTTGTGAAAAACGCCTGCACTTTCTTTAATTACTGATACTCATTATAATAAAAAAGTAAAACATAAAATAGGTTTTTTTTTTTTTGCCTTAAAATAGGTAATTGAAAATGTAGGAAAGATATTGGTCAAATATTTGAGTAGTAAATAGAGAGAGAAATTTTCATAGTTAAAGAAAGAATGGAAAATAAATTCATTAAGGACGAGAGACAAAATCATATTTAGTTAACTTACCTAAATGGTGAAATAATAATAATAATAATAAAAAATAATAATAATAATAATATAATAATA
Organism: Combretum micranthum; assembly: GCA_024138025.1. Taxonomy (NCBI): domain Eukaryota; kingdom Viridiplantae; phylum Streptophyta; class Magnoliopsida; order Myrtales; family Combretaceae; genus Combretum; species Combretum micranthum. Next base: position 166,356 of record JAMXBD010002240.1, read on the forward strand.
ATCTTTGAAAAAAGTATTGCAACAAACAAAATAGGCCTAAATAAATAAATAAATAAAAATCGATTGATTACACCCAGCAATTTCAATAAAAAGTTATTAAAAAAAAGTCCACTAAGCCTTCGTACACAACTCAAGAAAAAGGATTAATTGTAAACAAAAAATTATAAAAAATAAACATGACTTTATAAAAACTTTGTCGATAAATATAATATAATTTACACTGTCCCAATTATTTAATGTTTTTTTGGAGTTTCTAAATGAATATGTAAAAGCTTAACTCTTTAAAATGAGTCTACACAATATAGGCAAGTTCAACAACACGTTTCTAAAACAATGACAAGGAGAGCCAATATAAAGAAATTATCTCTATGGTCGTAGGTTTAAGAATGTGATCAGAAGGCCTCCTCCAATCTTAAGATTGATTTATGATAATTGATACTATATAGCATGTAAGACCCGCTATCAACCTTATATTTGAAATAGGCGATAACAGTTTCCCAATCACATATAACTTATAAGATTATATGTAAAGTTGTCTGAAAGAATTGATTGAGGAATTGTTTATCTAATTCCACATAGACAATATAATAGAAATAATAATTTTTCCAACCCTTAAACAAAATTACACTACTTCATTACCAACATATTTTGCAAAAGAAGTAACTTAAGTCATATATAGCTAAGTACATATATATATACACATATATACATCCAAAGGCTTTTTACAAGCCTTACCAAAATTACACCCATGCATTTTAACTAAAACCTTAAATACAACCACAAGACTAACATAACTATTCTATTACAAAAATTGGATTCCACCAAGTCCAAGGTCATTCCTAGTCCTCCATATCATCAAGAAATCCTCGAAATCGGTTCCATACCCCATACTCGTGTAAAACTCATCGATTCATCACTTAAAATGGTTAAAATATGAGTCAAAGCCCGTACACAATAACGAATACAAGTGCAAAGTGATTCACACATGCTTAATCTAAATGTAAAATGCAACAACCAATAATATTACTCAATCTTAGTTAGTCTTTATCATGGGAGTACTCAAACTCCGGGCAACAAGGATCTAGTATTACATTCGCCTCCCTAAGTGGTTCCTACTGTTCATACAGACTAGGCAGCCTCACCTTTCAGCAAGCCCATAATACTAGGAGATCCTGAGTAACGCATCACGACGCTCAGGGGTTGATATGATAGCTTGGATACTTATATCTCCTAAATAATTCTATTCATTAACGAGAAAGTATCCGCTCGCAATCTAGAGTAGGGTGCCACTCTCCGAACCAATTCAACGCAAACAAAGAAAAATCAACATTAATCAATTAATAAGATTTTCTTAAATTTAAAGTAATTTGACTTGATGCCTATCCTAGCAAAGAAACAAGCAAGTTACTGCGTACCTGAGATAGCTCGGAACTAATGGGATGGTCGAGCGAGGATCTATCACTGTTTAAGACAATATTAAATTCCATACTTAGTTTAATCACTAATTAACTAGTTGAAAATATAATTAATCAAAGAAAATCAAATAAATTAATACAAGGTCATAATAAAGCATTTAAACATCCTATTATATCATAGAACACTTAACAAATATTTAATTGATCATATACCAAGCTTTGGAAAATTTTGAAGAAAGTTTTGAAAATAAAAAGTGCAAGGGATAAGCCGGCCTTCAAAGCCGCGGTTTTGAACCGGTGCGCAATACACTATAGTTCAACACTGCCAACACTAGCACGTTCAAGATACGCCGGCAACCTTCATTCTACACCGCGGCTTTGAGCCGGTATAGAATACAACTCTAAATTTTCAAAAATTTCCGAGAGGTACATGGGGTTGGTCCACGCCCATGAATACCCCCAACACCGGCAGCATATCCGTGTACGCCGACAGCTTTGGATCTTACGACAGCGGCCTTAAGCCCGACGTTAAAAATTATGATTCTGTTCTCATTCCACACCGCCCCTAAGCCGGCGTCGTTGGAACTCTAATAGCCGACGTACATTTTGAAAAATAAACACTGGAAGACTTTTCCAGTGAAAGCCAACAGTGTTTAAGTGGCTTTAAAAAAATTGATTCTATTCACCTCCAACACCGCCTCTACGCCGGCGGCGTTGAAGTGCCAGATGTTGACGTACGCTCAGATTTAAGCCTATAAGAAAATGTTTTGTTTCCCCTGTCTTATTACAAAACTTATTCACTTCAAAATTCTCCAGATTTAATCTAAACTTTCCAAAGCTGTTATATGTTTTAAACACTATCCAAACAACATAAATTCTACTTCTAATCATCAAAACACCAATCACACTTTAATTCCACACTTCAACTACTCAATCCTTCAATATTCCCAATACACTCATCCTCACATGTCAACATTCATATAAGATATAGACTACAAATCCTCTAGCCATGTAATCCTATTCAAACTACCATCAATACACAAAATCAATCTAACACCAATTAGTGCATAAACTTCATTTTAATCTAAGCTTTACAAACAAATACAAGATAGAACATAAAATAAAAAGATTAAGCTGCATTCAACTTACAAGATTAAGTCTTCGCTTGGATGTTGTTGAATCCAAAAGCTTGTAATTGATTTTGGCTTAGGCTTTAGGGTTTTTAGATGGAAGGAAGAAAGAAAGAAAAGAAAAGAAAAGAAAAATCCATATGAGAGGATTAGAGCAGCCAAAGGGTCCAAAATGAAGTCAATACTAATCCAAAGTTTGACTTTAGGGGTATATTTAACCTAAGGTTAATTTGTTAATTTGAAAGGCATTTGAGTTTGATTTAAGCTTAAAAAGTAGACTTAATTTTGTAAAAAAATTCTGTCATCACTCTTAAACAATTCACAAGTCGTTTTTATTAAATTCTAAACATAACACATACATATAATTTACAAAACACACTTATTCATTACACTATACACACATTAATACATATAATACAATAATATTAACTTCATTATACTACACACATGCAAATATCACATATTTAACACGTATACTAATTATATTATCCATGCACACACACACACACACACACACACACACACACACACATACACGCACGCGCGCGCACGTACGCACGTACATATATATCTCATTCAATAACACATTAGAATATAAATTAAGAAATTCACTAGATTCATAGCAAATAAAGTAGAGTATTATGTTAAGTAACTCATTGTTAAATCTTTTTGTTTCAACTGGTTTAGGTTTATTTTGAAATACATATAAAATTGTAAGCCCCAGATTTACCCCTATATTTAAAATAGGCAAACCCAGTTCCCCAACCACAAATAATCTGCAATATTATATGTAAGGTTGTAATCCAAGATCAATTTGTATAATTATTTGCCTCAATGTCTTATAAGAATAAACTTCATACTAATAGTATATAATACAACCATATATATATAATATATAGATACATACATACATTAGAAACAAGGCTCGTAAACAAGCCATTTACAAAATATATCAAAAGATAATAAAAATCCTATTAACTAATACATAAGTTTTCAAAGCATATATGTACATTAACTATTCTATTACATAAGGGTTCCATCAACGTCAAGGTCGTCTCTACTCCTTCCAATCATCTAAGAACTCCACAAATCCGATCCAAATCCCATACTCGATAATTCGTCATCTATACCTGAAAAGGATAAAATATGACTAGAGGCCTATACACTATAACAAAAATAAATGTGTAATGGCTCACACGATCTTAAACTATAATGCAATGTGACAATCATTCATTTATTAGATAATCTTAATTAGTCAAATATCACTGGAGTATTCAAACTCCGAACAATAAGGATATTTGGGGGTCCTGAGTAACGATCACGACACTCAAGGGGTTGATATAAGCAGCTCGGACACTTATATCTCCTAGATGATATATCCATAAAAAGAGAAAACAACTTCATCTATAACAGCCGTTACACAACTTCACTTATCTTAGTCCATAACATCACTTAGTCCAACTGTTCCCATAACCATTTGAACTAAATCATGTTATTTCATTCTAAAGCTAAGCAAACGTTACATTTTCCCCATCAGTTACCCGCCATACCACTTAGGAAAGCCTTATCAAAAGACAGAGGTGGCCTAAGCGCCTAATCTGCCGTGCCCCCAATCTGAGCAAGGTGCTACTCCCCGAACAGGATACCGATCTGCCATCTAGGCCAGATACGGATTTAAATAGCGTAAGAGACATCCAATTCAAACAAAGGTTTAAGTTTTTCTATATTAAAATTTATTAAAGATATGTCTATCCTAAGCAAAGAACAAATACGTTACTGCGTACCTGTACTAGCTCGAGAATCAATGGGAATAACCGAAAGGGGATCACTCACTGTAAAAAGAAGTATTTACAAACTCACACTTAGTTCAAGTATATATATTCATCAAATCTCAAGTATAATCATCCAAAGAAATTCAAATAAATCATTACAACATCATCACATAGCATTTAGATATCATATATTATCATACAATACTCAACAAATACTTAAATGATCATTTATCAAGCTTGGGAGAACTTTTAACAACCAATAATAAGTTTTAAACTTTGTTTGAAAAGTGTATCAATTAAAAAGAATTAAAATTTAATCATTGTTACTCTTAAAATTTGTGAAAACTTAAAACACAAAAGTTATAGATCTCTTTTTAAGCTTTCCAAAGCAATTTAAATCACCTCAATTGGAGGTCAGATGAAAAAGTTATGATTAAAATACAAAATAGTATTGTGTCAGAGAAAATACGAGTCACGGCCGTGATTTTTGAGTTTCAAAGTTTTTGACCAACCCGAGGCTACCAAGGGATGGATCACGACCGTGATTCATGAAAACTTCCCAAAACAAAGCTTTTTCTCTCAAAATCACGCCGTGATTCATGAAATTTGTCCAACCTGAGCCTACCAAGGCTTGAATCACGCCCGTGATTCATGGTTTCCCCTGAGTTAAGAATTTTTCTTGTTTTTCAAACTTTATTTTATCAAACTTTTGCACTTTTAAATTCAACCAAACACTTTCTTAGCTCTCTATAACTTGATATATGAACTCCAAATCATCTATTATACATTTCCAACTCATTAAACAACATCATTTCATTTTAATCTCCACCCTTCAATCAATACAACTTTCAACAAGCTCAACTTCACTTAACCCTTACTACACCACTCATACATCATTCCATTTTCATTCTCACACTTCAACTACTAAACATGCATATATTACACTTCATTTGGTAGACCAAACCTTCATCAACACATCACCAACACATATATACATATCAAATTCACATTTAATAAACTCTACACTATGAAACTTGCATCAAATGTAACTCAAACTTACCTCAAATCTTTGGGCTTGGTTTTCAAGGCTTTAGAATGATCTTTTGGTGGCCAAATTGCAAGAATTTGTATGTGGATCTTGGTCTTGAAGTTGGGGTGGCTTTGGGAGAGAAAATAATGGGTTTTGTGCTTGTTTGGGAGGTTGTTTTGAGGGTGTTCTGATTTTGGACGAAAATAGGGTATTTTTGGCTTAATGTTTATCCAAAGATTGACTTTTAAGGCAGCCCACATTTATTTAGCTTTTGGTTTCCCAAAAAAAACTGCTACACTATACTTGAAATATATATATATATATCTAATTTTACTCATTTCATATACAACATCAATATGTAAATTAATATTAAGTATTTATTATACTAATGCAAACATAATTATTCTACACTACTCAAATATATACATGTTATTTATTTATTTTAATAAGCAACTATAATCACTTATATATAATATGATATTGGGAATAAAAGCATGGCTATTACATCCTTCCCTCCTTCAAGAAGTTTTGTCCTTGAAACTTAGCTTACCTTACTACTCAAAAAGCTAGGATACAATATTCTCATCTCACTTTCTACTTCCCAAGTAGCTTCTCTATCTTCTTGTCCAATCCATTGCACTTTCACAATTGGAATCACCTTTCTTCTTAACACTTTATCAACTCTACCCAAGATTTTAATCGGCTTCTCGCTTGTTGTTAAATTTGGCAAGACTTGTGGCTGATTAACACTGATAATTGCATTCGGATTCGAGACACATTTTTGCAATTGAGAAACATGGAATACATCATGTACTTCGGATAAATGCGGTGGTAGTGCTAATCTGTAAGCTAGAGGACTAATCCTTTCCAACATTTCATAAGGACCGATACATCTCGGGTTTAACTTCCCTTTGACTCCAAATCGAAACACTCATTTTGTTGGTGATATCCGGAGAAATACGTGCTCACCCACTTCAAACTCGAGAGGTCTTCGTCTCTTATCTATATAACTTTGTATCTATCTTGTGCAACTTTCATTCTTTGCTTAACCACTTGCATCTTTTCAATAGCTTGTTGAACCCATTCCAGACCAATTAATGCTCTTTCTCCTACATTGTCCCAATGTAAAGGTGATCGGCATTTCCTTCCATACAGAGCTTCATATGGTGCCATCTGAATAGAAGACTGATAATCGTTGTTATAGCGAATTCAATCAATGGCAAGTGATCGTCCCATCACCCTCCAAAATCTAATACACAAGCTCTTAACATGTCTTCTAATATCTGGATTGTTCTCTCAGATTGCCCATTTATTTGAGGATGAAAAGTAGTACCGAATTGAAGATGGGTACCAAGTGCTATGAGTTTTGATGAAGTAAAATGTGTAAAAACTAATGAAATGATGTGAAAAAAGGCAAGAAAAGTCATACGAGTTCATATACCCTATCACACGCCTGTATGGGAAGGTGAATGATTTTTGTTTAAGATCGTGCGAGGTTTCTGAGTTCATACCTTGTCATACGACATGCATGAGAAGATGTATGGCTTTAAGACCGTGCAAGGTTTCTGAGTTTATACACCCTGTCATACGTCATATATGGTAAGGTGTATCACTTTCAGTGCAAGGTTCCTGAGTTCATATACTCTGTCATACGGTATGTGTGGAAAGTTTCATTCGACTCAGATTTGGGTGATTCAAGATGCTACATAAACCTTAGAGAGAGCTCTACAACTTTTATGTGTTAAGTTTTTGGGATTTTAACAGAATCAAGTTCTTAAACATATTTGTTTTAAATTACAATATATATGCATAAACAAAAACAACATAAAAAAAGTTCAAACATATTCAAATCTATTGAACACTTGTTTTACAAGCTAAGTATATGTAGTTGAGTATAACATTTTATAATTTCTTAAGGACCAATAGACTAAGGAATTTATAACACAAGTTTAGAACACTTATATATATAAAATGAACTTAACTAATCAACCTATGTTCAACATGGCTTAATGAATTACTATGAACCGGACTAATTAAGAATCTAATAGATATATGATAATGACTTAGTAAGATAGGTGAATATAACTTAGTAGTTAGATTAAATGATTAATTATATCAGTCTGGTTTTCCTTGTTGTAACATTCTTTTTTATTTTGCTCATAACTTTTTTCATCCAACCTCGGATTGAGGTGATTTAAAAGGCTAAAAAAAGCTTAAAAATAGATATAAAATTTTATGTTTTAAGTTTTTGTAAATTATAAAAGTTTCAAGGTCATTTTTTTTTTTTCTTTCCAACTACCATATTTTCCAAACAAAGCTAAAAACTTTTTTTACTAGTTAAATGTACGTAGTTAAGCACAATATGAATCTTTTTAAGCTAAAATGAAATAGATAAACGATAGTTAATGTGTTATGTTTATTGAATGATATAACTAAGCATGAGTTAAGTGGATTTATGGATTTAATAAATGATTTGATTAAATATAGAATTAGATATAAAATGAACTTAGTTAATTATGTAAGTTCAACTTGACTTAATGAACTTGAATAAAATAAAATGAATTATATTGATTAAGATTAATCAACTTGGCTAAGATTAAGTTAATATAGACTTGAGTTAATATGAATTTTAGATATAAAATGAACATAGTTAATCAATCTTAATCTAACTTGACTAAATAGGCTTAAGTAAGCTAAAATGGATTAGAGTGATTAAGTTTAATTATCTTAACTTTGTAATTGGATTGAATGATTAACTATAATTAATCTAGCTAGGGTTAAGTTAAAATGAGTTAAGAGTTAATAATTAGCTTAATTTAATGAGTTGGAATAAACCATAAATAACATGGGGAATGTGTTATTTCAAATTTGTGTTTGCTTATGAAATAAATGTTTTTGTATATGAATACTTTGTTGATGCTTTCATAATAAGAGACTATAAATAAAGTGAAAATAAATACTTTGACAGACAAATGAGAATTGTCCATTGTAAGCCCTCAAATTTTTCAATTATGATTTTAGAATACCAAATCGAAACCCTAAAAGTCCAACCCAAGTTGAAACCGAACCTTAAACAATTCCGATCACAGGATTTTATAAGAGAATTTTCAAAAACAAAAATAGGAAGTTCAATAATCGATCGATTCGAAAATCCGAACATGAAAAGATCTGCCTATCCGATCCCTGAGTTAGACCCCTCAATTTCTATGGCAAAGATGGATTAAACCATAACCCTAGTCAAACCGGAGTTTCAAAAGTCAACAAAGACCAAGACAATCAAGCAATTTCAACTCCGGCAATCCTGCGTTCTCAAACCCTAGGAAACGAAATTAAGTTAATGGCTTAAAATAGTTTGTAATAATATAGGGTAACATAAAAATAACAGATTCGCGAATTTCGAGTGTCCTTCGACTCAAACGAGATCAGTTCTAGAAAAGCGTATCTCGGAGCTTAGAATAATAAAAATATTCCAACATTACCAAAAGACTCGTAATTAATTAAGGATTTCAAAAATATCAGTTTTAGAATTTTTCGGTAACTAAAAATAACAGATATAGCTCGTTTACACGTATTTTTATTACTACTGGTATTTTATATGTTTAGTCTACTATTCATAGTACTATTCTTACTATTCATTACTATTTCACTATCTCTACTTTTTCTTACACCTATTTCTTACTATCTACATACCTATTTTCTTATTTTGTACTTTTCCAATACAACTTTATTCACATCAAACCTTACACATTATTTCTTTTCTTTACAAAATCCTCTCTCTCCCTCTAGTACATGCGCCGGCCTCCCTCTTCTTTTTCTCATTATTATTTTCTTTTTAATTTATTTTATTACATTCAAAATTCACTCCAAAAATTCTATAAAATATCCCATTCCTCCTTCATTCTTTCACACACTCATTTTACATAACAAAACTCTATCGAAATACTCTCTCAAAACCTCTCTCCAACAAATCTCTCACAAAAGACTCTCTACCCATTTATATTCTTCAAGAAAAATATCAAACAAAAAACCCATTCATCTCTTTCAAAACCTTCCATTAAACCTTAGGTAAAAATCCTACCTATATTTTTTATCATGTTTATATAACTTAACATGAGTTTAATGTATGTTTTTTAGACTCATGAGAGTTAAAGAAGCAACAATTTATTCATATTTTGTTTTTTTTCATGTTTACATTATTTTCTTCATGTTAATATTATGTTGTTATTATTATTATTATTTGTTTCTAATCTAACTTATATAATATTATGTATACTACGTATATATATTTATTTAGAGCATATAAGCTCATTTGTTATTTATTTATTTTTAAGTCTTGCATTTTATTTATTTACTTGTTTTATGTAATTTATTAAGACTAGTCTTTCTAATCATAGACTTGTCCATATCAAGTCAAAACAAATTTCTTTTCTTTTGGGACTAGTCCATTCTTAGTCCCAGGTTGCCTTGATGAAGCTAAGGCTCCCAATACATGATCGGGATACCTTGATGAAGCTAAGGTTCCCAATGCTTGACTATTTATTTATGTTTATTTACTTACAAGTATTTCTTTCTATCTTATTATGTTTTATACTTACTTTTACATTGCTACATATTCATGCATGATTATGATATTGTTGTTTTAAGTAAAAATAAAAATGGGCTCTTTCTTAAATAAAGAAAAAGTAAGCTAGATTTCTTGACAAAAGAAATTTCAACAAAAAGATCTAAGTTTTCTTTTCTAACAAGCTCTTTTCGAAATAAGCTAATCATAAATTCTAGATGAAGTAGAAAAGTAGATTTCTTTAAAATAATAAAAGGAACTTATTTCTTTTCTAAATAAAAAATTAAATACCCCACAAAGGAAGAATTTTTAACCATAAAGGATTTTAACTCAACCATATCTTTTATACGACTTAATTATATTTATTATAGATTTTGAAAATCACATGTTAAGAGAGATTCTTCAAAACTTAAATTTGTATTGTTATTCTTTTTTCAAAATTTAAAATAAATTTTTTGTTAAGTTCTAATGTTAACATTTCTTTAAGAAAGCTTTTCTTATAAACTCGTCTAAAGGGGTTATTCTATTCCTTAACAAATATTAGTATAAAACAAGTATTTCAAACTAAGATAACATTAACTCACTATTTTAGAGACCAACTTAGAAAAATAAAATTTGTCAAGAAATAAAGTTTTAAAGATATACCTATTTTCTAAAGAAGAGAAATGATATAAAAATAAAAGGAAAACGCACACAACTTTAAATATTTGAAACTTAAGGAATATTTTGAAAAGCTTATTTTTAATCACTAGAAATAAAGTTAGTAGATAACTTAAAGAACCAAATTTTTTTGAAATAAAATATACTTTTGAAAAGTAAGAAAATAGAATTATAATAGAAAAACATTTGCTCATAATGACTCAAATATTTTTGTTTTCCTTCTAACAATTCAAAAAAGAGAAATTCTCAAAAAGTTTTATCATTTAAAAACCATCAAAGACAAATCGTTTATAAAATATCGATATTGAGACAACACAATCAAAATCATGCATACATATGAGTATAAATATATGTCCAAAGGTTTTTTCAACTATATATATATATATATATATATACCCATGTTTTTTAAAGAAATTTTGAGTAAAGTAAAGTTTGGAAAAATCATATTTTGATAACTATAAATTCGTAACTATTCTGTACCGTGTTAGTTTGCAACCCAAATGGCTTTTTATGACAAAATAACCTTAGAAATGGATAGATTTTTTCGAGTAGGTAGAAAACGATATATTATTTGCATGATTCCGAGTTAAAGTGACCAAGTCATGACCATTTTAAGTTGGAATTACCTTATACGCGAATTTCAACGATCTTATGACATAGTTTTTGATAAGTGCCATAGAATCAATAAGAAATACTCATTATGGGTATTTTTCTTGATTAGGTAAACCCGAGGAGGAGTATTCATACCCGGACGATTATTTTGATTAGTGGATTTATCGATCGACTCATCCGTAAAAAAGATAGATCCTTATGGCCAAGTGAGTTTATTTCCTATCTTTTTTGTACTTGGTTGTGCTTGTAGCTAGAGGCACTAGAAGTAGGAAAAGATGAAAATGAATTATGAATGATAATATTGGTTGAAAGAATATTAAGTATACCGAGGCACGAATCGTTGTTAATTAACTTATGTTTTACTATTATTCTGTTGGAGTGTGTACAAATTCTGTGATCACCTTTAAATTACTTTAATCATATACTATGAATTATATAAATTTATTCATGCATATCACGTAGTTAGTTTCATTGCATGAGTCGTTAATCTCGATGGGATAAGAGGTTAGTAGCCGGGTGTGCAGTAGCTAGAAATCTACAAGATGAGCGATGAGAGCCTGAAAGAACTATTTTAAGATCAGCAGCCTTAAAGAACTATTTTGATGGGCTAGTAGGAGCCTGAAATAAACTACATGAGTTAGATTTTAAGTTGGGTTTTAAAGAGCTTGGAACACCTAACCTGGAATGGAGGGGTAAATCCATTCAAACATATGATTTCCGGTAGATCATATGTATTGCTCGATCACGTGTTTAATGCATTCATATGCTTGTTAATAATTTGTTTGAAATTATTTATATAAGTATGTTGATTCAGGAATATTCTCACTAAGCTAGTTATGGTTATACTCTGATAGATCTTTGTTGTACTAGGTCCAATATCTTTTATGGTTGAAGATTACATATACTCGAGTGGGATTATGTGTTGGAAAAGCTTCTGGAAATCTTTTGAAGATCATACGTTAATTATCCTTTAATATTTCTTGGTGTTAGTATTATTTTTGTTGTGATAAAGATTAAGTTGATATTATGAATGATTGGAGAATTATAGGGGAAGACCCCTAAGATGATGTAAGGATTATACTCTATTAATGACAAATTGGACGATTATTTAGATTCTTGTATGTTGTATTTACTATCTCAAACTATACATCCCACCGGTGTCTCCTATTGTTGTGATAGACGCCTTACATATGGTGTTGAAAACTTTTGCGTGACTTTGAGAAGTCATTCTTAAGTTTTAATACCGTATATGGCGGATTGCCATGTTTAGGGTACCTTTCGGGGCGCGACATCCATATTTTGACGCGGCGATATTTGCAGCCGTAGTGAGGTTCCTTATTAGTGTCTTGTCAAATAGGGTTTTAATAAAAGTTGGATATAAGTGTTTTGATAACCAATTATATTGAGTATAGTTTTTTGTATTAACTAAAGTTAGTTAGTAAATCTAAGTTTAATTAAACTAAATGAATCTCTAATTGCTTTGTAAAGGAATTGTTGACCCCCTCTAAAAAAAGAAATAAACTTATTCGAGCTTTTGTCAAGTAATGGACACCATCTCTAGGATTCACATGTGAAACAACTGGAAATAATATAAAAGGTACGCAGTAACTTACGTGATGATTGTTAGGATAGATATTTTAAAATGGATTAAAATTTAAAGATGGTTTGATAATCAATGAGTGTGTTTGTGCATGTGCCATTGAATTTGGTCTGGGGAGTGGTAACCTTGTCCCAACGGGTATGGTAGTTTAGGCGCTTAGGCTACCATAGTCATGATGCAATGACATTCATAGGTGGCTCAGGAAGTAATTGATAAGGTATATGGTATTGGTGTAATATTTACTTATTCTTAAAATGATATAATATGATTTAGTTCATGTTTTATGGGGACAATTAAATTATGTGATATTATAAATTAAGTTAAGTAAAGTTGGGTAACAACTGGAAACCCTATATGAGATTACTTTTTCTTTATTAGTTATATCGGAGATATAAGTATTCGTAATGCTCATATCAACCCCATGAGCAGTTGTGGTTACTCAGAACCTCCAGATTCATGCCCTAGGGTAGTTGCCTACAGGGGCTACCTACACGCTCTTCCATTGTTGCGGTGGTGGGCCAGAGATGGTAAATCATTTCCTAGGATTACTTCGAAATGTGAGTACTCTAGTGTTGATTTGTTTAACTTAAAGTAAAGATAATAATCTATTATTGCTATATTGCATTTAGTTAAGCTCGTGTATTATTTCGTGTGTGCCTGTGCTACTATGTACTAAGCTTCGATTCATTATCATTGTTGTTGTTCTTTTTCCAAGTGTTGTGTTAATGAAGAAGATGATGTTGATGATGGTGATATTGTTGTTGTTGATGATGATTGATGGCAATGATGATGATGATTGGATGATGATGGTGTGTTGGTATTGATGAAGATGATGCTTGGCTCGGGTTTTATGATGATGTAGGATAAGTGAAGGGGGTTAGGACCATGGATTTTCATTTGTATTTGTTTTTTGTTTTGTTTAAGAGTTGGATTTATATTTTAAGTTTGTAATATTCTTTTAAGGGCTTAGTTAAGAAGCTTATATGCTTTGTAATATCTTTAAAAACTTTGTTTTTAAGAAAGTTGATCTACTCTTGAAAGTATATTATAAAACGTTTTTATAAAATTTTGTTTCTTAGAAAGTTAGTCTACTCAAGTGGGAGTAGAGTATAAAGTATTTTTATAAAGTAAAATTTTAAATCCTTAAATCCAGTTGTTGAAAGAATATAATTATATGACTTCAAAATTTTAAAATCGGTTAGTAAATGTTCATATTAAACATATCATTCAATGAAATCTGAGCTTGTAATACATTAAGTATTATACATGGTGGTAATTGTTTTAGATGAAATTTTAGAGTATTAATCATTACACAATCAAGTCAAGAATTAGGTTCGGAGGCTAAAGGATGCTCTTTATGATGCTAAGGCCTTGCTTTGATGAAATCTCCATGGAGAGAGACCTAAGGAGTCAAAATAAGTTTATGAAAAAGGTTTGCACATTTTTTAAATTATTAAGAGTCATTATAAAAAAGGCAAAACTTAAAATACGTAATTGAATATTAAAAAAAATCAACTAATGTAGGAAAGAGGCGTTGGCTAAAAATTCGAGTAGCAGATAGAGAGAGGCAATTTGATAGTTAAAGAAGAGTGGAAAATATAATCTATTAGGGAAGTATGGCATTTAAAAAATATAAGAAACAAAACCATGTTTTATTCAACTTATCTAAATGGTGAAATAATAACAATAACAACAACCTTTTGAAAAAATGCTGCAACAAACACATGCAGGCCTAAAATACATAAATAAATAAAAATTGATCGATTACACCAAAAAACTTCAGTAAAAAACTAAAAATTATTAAAGGAATAAGCCTTGCTAAGCCTTCATACACAATTAAAAAAACGGATCAATTATAAACAAATAATATAAAGTATAAACAATATGATCTTGTAAAAATTTTGTGATAAAAATAATACAATACAAATCATCCCGATTAAATAATTTTTTTTTTTTGTGTTCATAAATTAACATATAAATGCTTAACTCTTTAAAATTAGTCTGGACAAAATATAGAGTAATCCAACAACAAATTTCTAAAATAATCATAAAGGGCACCAATACAAATGAATTATCTCGATAGTCTCAAGTTTAAGCACGTGATGTAGAAGGCCTCCTCCAATCTTAAGCTTGATTTATGATAATTGATATAACTAGCCTCCACGGTTAGATTTGATTTATTATTTGAGCGTTTTGGTAGCCAAATTAACTATATACATCAATTATATAAAGTAAAGTATTATGCCAAGCAGCTCCTTGTTTAACGATTAAGGGTTAAATGTAAAGGTAAAAAATAAAAATTATGGACAACGCTGTAGAATCATACTTTTCCACAGCCGCCTCATAATAACTTAACTTTTGTCCATCAACTTACCATTACTCTTATTTAAATTGTTTTAATAATTTAAATACGTAAGAAACTAACTTTTCTTCTACTTTAATGTTTTACACGTATCCAAATATAATAAGCGTTTTTTGGGCAAAAATACAATCGGCCTTTAGAATCACATAGATTTAGAATTATTTATTAAAAAGTTCAGAAAATTTAAAAGTTCTATAGGATCCTGTCCTGAATTTTACAGCGATAAACTGTTGCAGGTTTCACAATTTTATGGTTAGAAAATTTAAAGGCATGGCAGTAAGATTTTTTCCTCATTTTATGCCACGTAGCAGGTAATGAGTTGTTGATAGCTGACATTGAATTTTTTTTTTTTTGCTTGCTTTTCTGTTGTTTTCTTTTTATATAAAATATATAATAAATATAAATAGATAATTATAAACTAATAATATAAAAATAACAAACAACTTGTTTTTATAATATATACGTTGATAAACACAATATAATTTACATCATTCCAATTGATTAATGTTGAATGGAATTTATGGACTTGATATATAAATAAAAAGCTTAACTTTCTAAATTGAAGAAAAAATTTTTGGTCCTATTTTTTTATTTTAACCGACAAGTCTTTAGTTATTTATTGACTTTTCTTTATATTTAACCTTCAGTTTAATATAATATATTATTATATTTCTTCTAATGAACCGGTATAATTACCAGGAATCGGACAAATATAGAGCAAGTACAATAACAAATTTTTAAAAGAGCCATAAATAGAGCTACCATAAAGAAATTATATATCAGTGGTCTGGGGTCTAGGTAAAGGATTTGTCACTGTTGGATTCCTGGGGAATTACCTAATCTTCCGATGAGACTTGCCGACGAATATGGAGGAAGAAAAAAGTGAAAGCCCCAGGAAAATGAGATAAAAGCAATAACAAGTCAAAATCAATACACAGCTTTTTATCTTGATTGATTAAAGTACTGGGAAAGCACGTGGATGGTCCCAAGACATAAAATATTATAGATGCTTTTTTTTAATCACTTTTTTTAAAAATTATTTATTATTCTGAAGGTAATTTAACCTTTTATCTTATCTTATTGGGTAAAATGTATTATAGACCTCTATTGCTCAAGTGAAAAAATTATACCACGTACGGTATCATATATAGAACTATTGCTGCATCATTTTTCATATGATAAATCCTAAAAAAAAGTCCTACTTAGATATTTTTCTATCTTATTTTTATATGAATAAGACTTCATTCATTTTTTATCCCCTTCATCATTTAAAGACATGGAATAATTCAAATTCATCATTTCCAATTTCTTTCCCTCGATATTCGACAAGCTGTCATTCCTAATTTATTCTATTAAACCAAATAAACTATAAGATCATATTTCTTTTAATAAAAGTCTCTGTAGCCCAAAAAAAAAAAAATTATGTTGGCTTTTTAATCTACAAAAATGATTAATATATCAGTAAATATAATTATTATATTTATTTTGATTTATTGGACCATCAGTTCCACGTACGATTTCCATAAAATGAAATAATGTTTTGTGATATTCGAAATATAACTATTCTTAGTACAAATGGCAAATCCGGACAAATATAGAGAAAGTCGAACAACAAATTTTAAAAAAAGACTCATAAATAGAGTCACCGTAAGGAAATTATCTCTACGGTCCGAAGTTCAATTTTGAATTATTGTTGGGTCCCTATGGAATTACTTAAACTTCCAATGAAACTTGCCGACAAACCCCAGGAAATGAGATAAAAGCAATACAACTAACAACCAATCACAAGTTCTTTGGAAAGAAAATAAAAGCTACAACAACCAAAAAAATTTCTTGTAGCATCACAGTCATCGGACTACGCGATAATATAATGGTATATTTTCTGTGGTTTTTTTGTATAGTTGGTATTTATTTTATTTTCTTTCTTTTTCAAGCCGATTGATATATGGAAAATTAACTCTAATTTACGTCATCCCAATTATTTAATGCTGAATGGAATTTATCAAATTAATATATAAATAAAAACCTTAGCTCTTAAAATGAAATAATCTATTATGATTTACGAAATATAACTATTCTTAGCAGTAACGACAAATCCGGACAAATATAGAGTAAGTCCCAACAACAAATTTTTAAAAGAGCCATAAATAGAGGCTAGAGCTGCCATAAAGAAAATATTTCTATGGTCCGGAGTGTTGGGTTCCCTGGGCATAACCTAATTTTCCGATGAGACTTGCCGCCAAAGATGAAATAAGAAAAAGGAAAGCACCAAGAAACGCCAAGGAAAATGAGATTAAAAAGCAATGACAACCACACAGAAGTCCATGGAATGACGGATAGATATTCTATCAAAGGAGCGAGGGGATGTCACATCGAAGTCAATACCCAGCTTTTTATCTTATCAGTAACAGAGGTCCTGCTTTCACATTTCTGCCATTCACACGCGATCCTCATTAGGACTGCAAATAAATCGAGCTATTCGTAAGTTATTCAAGTTCGACTCGTTTCAAGTCCGGCTCAGCTCGATTCGTTTAGATAAACGAGCCGAGCTTGAGCTCCATCTTAGGCTTGTTTAGCTAATCGAGCTAAGTCTGAGCTTGTTCTCAAGCTCGCGAGCCCACTCTTGAACAGACTCGTTATGGGCTCGTGAACAAAGCTCGTGAACATATTCTTTAAGAACTCGCGAGTCAAGCTCATAAACTGACTCGTTTAATATATATACATAATATTGATATTATATTATTAATATATATTAATAAATATTATATAATTATTTATATTAATTTAAAACTATAAATATAAATAAAAAATAATTATATGAGCTAAACGAGCCGAGTTCAAGCTCGTTTAACAAAACAAGCCGAACTCGAGCTTGGAAAAGCTTAACGGGCTCGGGCCTGAGCCTATATATTTTAGGCTCGTTAAAAGCCCGCTCGGCTCGAGCCCGTTAAAAAATAAACGAGCCGATATTCATCCTCATTAAGTATCCTCTACAGGTCTGAATTTGTTCTATGTTTAATACAAAATTAAAAAAAAAAAGGAGAAAAAAATGGCAGAATTAGTTATCTTTATTGGTGCTCTTCGCCAGTTTTTCAAGAAATTTGACGATATGGGGTGTTAAAGATAAGCTTGGAAAATTAAATGACACGGTTTTCACATAACAGAAATCTTACGAAAACGTCAGGTCAAGAATTAGGCTGGGAGGATGAAGGATGCCATTTATAATGCTGAAGACCTACTTGATGAAATCTCTGTGGAGACTGGAAGAAGAGATCTAAGGAGCCAAAATAAGTATGTTAAAAATGGATAAAATGCGTGCTTACCTTCCATAATAAATAAAATTATATATATCAATATGAAAAAATTATCAAATTATATTATAAAATTGTATTTCTAAATCAGAATATGCTAAATTGATATGTATATCACGGTTTTATATTAAAATATAAAGTTTAGACGGAAACCTTGGATACTAAATTTTACTGGTACATGGCTTTTAATGTTTGTGATATCATCAAATCTTCACACACCAAATTTATTTATCTATTTTTATTATTACAATAAATGAGGAATGACATCAACTCAACTCCTTTTCATTTGAGAGAAATATGAGGAGATGATAACACCAGTGTGCAAGGTAAATCGTAGCTATTTACATGATAAACGTACAAAATAAAGTAAATGGCACTAAAGCAATATATACATATATATATATATATAGTATGTAAATTTCGTATATATCTTGTATAAATCCCGATTTTAAACATTATATTGATAATTATTTCATTTAGATCTTAAATAAGTAATTATTATTATTACTGATTCTAAACATAAAATTATTTCGTGAAAAGTGATTGTACTTTCTTTAATTAGTAATACTAATTATAACAAAAAGCAAACCATAATATAGGTAATTGAAATTAAAAAAAAATCAACTAATGTAGTAAAGAGATGTTGGCCAAAACATTTAGTAAATAGAGAGAGGCAGTTTGATGGCTAAAGAAGAATGCAAAATATAATTCATTAAGGAAGTGTGACATTTCAAATAGATAAGAAACAAAATCATGTTTTATTTAACTTAATAATAATAATAATAATAATAATAATAATAATAATAATAATAATATAACCTTTTGAACAAATATTGCAACAAGCTAATATAAGAATAAATAAATAAATAAAAAGTGGTCGATTACACCAAAAAATTTCGTTAAAAAAGTTATTGAAGGAATGAGTCTCGCTAAGCGTTCATACACAACTAAAAAAAAAAAAACAGTTACAAACAAATAATATATAAAATAAACAACATGATATTGTAAAAACTTTGTTGATAAATATAATGTAATTTTATGGCAAAAAAATATAATTTACATCATCCCAATTATTTAATGTAAAAGCTTAACTCTTTAAAATGAGTCTACACAATATAGAGGAAGTCCAACAACAAATTTCTAAAACAATCACAAAGAGAGCCAATACAAAGAAATTATCCTGATGGTCTCCGGTTTAAGAATGTGATGTAGAAGGCGTCCTCCAATTTTAAGCTTGATTTATGATAATTGACCCGATATAGCCAATAAAATGAGGTATTATGTTAAGTAGCTCATTCTTTAAATCTCTTTTGTTTTGACTAGTTTAGGTTTATTTTGGAATACATGCAAATTTTAAAATAATAATAAGTATCATTTTGAAGGAATTCAAGGAGAGAACAAAGAATTCCTTCATAATCAGAATTTGTTTTGGATATTGATATTATTTGGTGCAAATATAAAAATAAATATTCGAAGTATAAAAGGGATATAGTAATAAGAACCAATGTTGTCAGAACCGGACCGGGGTTTGACCCGGGCAGGCTAGGGGGTTAGGGTTGAGGGGTCGGACCGGTTCAACCGGGGGTCGAACCGGGGTCACGAAAAAATAAAAATATAAGGAATAATTTAATTATAAAAAATCAATATGTGTGTAATCACTCAATTAAATCTATACTTGGATCAAATTCATCAATTAATTATTAAATAAATATGATTTAATGATTATATTTTATAAATTTATAATAAAGTATGAATAAATATTTAAATTTATAATTTATAATTTTATTTTTTTATTTTTAATTTTTTGGATCCGGGTCAACCGGTCCGGGTTGACCGAGTCGACCGGTTCAACCGGCCCGGGTTGACCGGTTCAACCGGTTCGACCGCCCGGGTCGACCGGTTCAACCCGGGTCTCGCCGGTTTGTTGCAAAAACGAATTTTAGGCGAGACCCGGCCCAGCATTGGTACCGGTTCCGGTCGAACCGGGTCGAACCGGCCGGTCCGGGCCGGTTTTGACTACCATGATAAGAACTAGGCATATAGGGCCAAACGGATCTGATCGTTTTGTAAGGTTAAATGCGCTAGAAATTCTTGGCTTTAGCTCATCCACTTCGCCACCAGCCAAATAGGCTAAAGCAAATTTATTCTTTAATTTTTGAATTTTTTATATGTTAATTTGTGTAAAAGTTAAAACATTTAAGTATTATAAGGTTTATATAAAACGATTAGTTTTATTACTATTTAATTACTTAATATAAATATAATTTTTTAAAATAATTTATTAAATATTTAAATCAATAAATATATACTTAAAAAAAAATATTATAATATATATGCTGTGCGCAAAATCCAATCCTACTTATATCATGTCATAAATTATTATGATACATTATTGGATTTTTTTTAATTTGAAAATTTGGTTTGTTTTTAATCTTTTTCTTTCTTTAAATTTGGCTATAGGCCAATCCAATCCTCACGGCTAGCCCTTTTGGATTGCAGGCTAATCAATCCGAATAAAATTAGCACATTTTTGAACAAACTAAAAAGAGATTGGTCCTAAACCATTTTTAAAATATCATGGATCACGGCCCATTCCATGTGCTCTAATGGCACTAGCTGTATCTGTTTGGATTGTCTATTTTTTATTTGTATCTATATCTTTTTTAAAATGATATGTGTAAATATATCCGATTTGTATCTAAATTTTATCTATATTTTGTTCTGTTTGATCTTTTGATGAGAACTGTCAACTTTTTTATCTATATCTATTTCTTGATAAATAATTTGTTAGAAAAAAGTTTGAAAAAGAATCTGTATCTGCCAGAAAAAGCCAAAACAAACAGACTTGAGTAAAAAGATGGTGGAGACGGACAGGTAAAAAGATGGCCCAAAAAAGGCCGGAAAAGTTCATAAAAAACAGACGTACTTTTGACAGCTCATAAAGCACTGACAACGCCAAGACCTTAGACACGCTTCTTCCTCTCTCAATAATAGAGTTCAAAATACTATCATCTTCACATCTGCAACTTAAGCATCTACTATAGTTCTGAATTCCCCTTTGTTGATTAGGAAAAAAAAAAAAAAAAAAAGGAAGAAGATGGCAGGTAATATTATTAGTGCTGTTTCTTTGCCAGCTCTTCGGGAAATTTCACGGCTATGGGGTGTTGAAAATGAGCTTAAAAAACTGAAGCAGACGGTTTCCACCATACAAGCTGTGCTGCTCGATGCTGAAGGGAAATATTATGAAAACGATTTAACCATGGAATTGCTTAGGAGGCTAAAAGATGCTCTTTATGATGCTGAAGACTTGCTTGATCAGATCTCTGTTGAAGCTCGACTGAGAGATCTAAGGAGCCAAAATAAGTTTATGGAGAACGTTTGCATTTTCTTTTCAAGCTCCAACCCGCTTGTTTTAAGGTTGTTGATCGCAAATAAATTGAAGGATATAATAACAAAGATAGATCACTTCAAAGCTGATAAGGGGCTTGTCCTAGAAAAACGCATTGAAAAGGGGATTCAAAATGCAAAACAAGATGAACACTCGTATATTGATCCAGAAAAAGTGATTGGCAGGGTTGCTGACAAGACAGAAATAATAGGACTTCTGAAAAGCCCCAATACAGAAAATAATGTTTCTGTAGTTTCAATCATTGGGATGGGTGGATTGGGGAAGACAGCACTTGCGAAATACGTCTACAATGATAATGCTATTCTAGATCATTTTCAGAAAAAATTGTGGGTTTGTGTCTCTGAAAATTTTGACATAAAAACGATTGTAGCAAAAATTCTCACAAATGCCGAGAGACCAGAAGCAGTGTGTACTGACATGGACCAAATGCAAAAAACTCTTCGGGATGAACTTAATGGGAAGAAGTATCTTTTAGTTCTTGATGATTTATGGAATGAAAAGCGAGAAGAATGGCTCAAACTCAAGGGGTTGTTAGATGGAGGGGCACCAGGAAGCAAAATACTCGTTACTACACGCAGTATAGAAGTTGCGAAAGCTTCAAGTTCAACAAAACTTCATCATCTTCCTATTCTATCAGAAAATGCATCTCTGGAATTATTTATGGCAATTGCTTTTGAAAAGTTGCAGGAGATAAGTGAGCCAGAGAAGGGTGTTGCGGAAGAGGTAGTCAAGAAGTGCGGTGGCAATCCTTTGGCTATTCGGGTTATTGGAGGTATGCTATATGGAAAAACCCCAGCCGAGCGGCAATTTTTGATGAAAAATGAGCTTAAAAATCGCACACTGGACAATGACATTCAATCTGTTCTTAGGTCAAGTTATGATCAACTCCCATCACAATTAAAGCAGTGTTTTGCATTTTGTTCATTGTTTCCAAAGGCCTACCTTATTCAAACGTCTACCTTGTTAAGTTGTTGGGTTTCACAAGGATTTGTTCAACCACCTGCAAGTAGCGATTATGATCTTGAAGACATGGCACGTCAATGTTTCATGGACCTTGTGAAAAGATCCTTTTTCCAAGATGTAGAAAGTGATGACTTCGGCAATGTATTAAGTTGCAAAATGCATGATCTTCTACATGATTTAGCATGCGAAATGGCAGGCGCGGAGAATTGTGACGTGAAAACAGCCGGTTCAAGAACTCGTCATATATCTTTTGGGTCAAATGATGATTTATCTGATCAAATTCTAGAAGAGCTTCAACGTAAAAACACAAATGTGCGGACATTGCTGTTTCTTGGTGGTTGGCAAACTAGTGCCTTAAATGAATCTGCATGCCTTAGAATCTTATCGAATTTTAGGCGCTTGCGATTTTTGGCCCTCCATCGTACTAGCATGAAGGTGGTGCCGCGCTCTCTTTGCGAGTTGAAGCTCCTTTCCCATCTTGATCTTTCTGATAGTCTCGAAATGGAACATCTTCCTAGTTCCATAAAAGGTTTGCAAAATCTGGTGATGTTGAACTTAAGTGGTTGTCCGAGTCTCAAAGAATTGCCCTATGATATTGGAAGCCTAAGCTGCCTTAAGCATCTTGTTATTGATGAAGGTATTAGTGGAAAGAGATGGGAATGCTTCTCTTGAGAAGGTAGGTGTCAAGACAATAGGAAATAAGTCTATCAGCTGTCTATTAGATATAAAGCTAGGGTGATTAAAGTGACATTGAACTCAAAACAGATCCTAAGTATGACATAGTCATAGCATGTTCTGTACAATTTTTCAAGTTTTGCTGTAATTGCTCTTGCATTTGCATGGATCTTCTATACTGCTCTAGTATATTGCTCTCCAATACAATATGATATCCATATTTGTTGAAAGATGATTTTGGATAATTTTTTTTGGTCCATATTTGTTGTCTCAGTTAGACGCCACTAGTTTCAAAAAATGTGTAAAAAGTACTTTAGCCTTTGATGGTTTAAAATAGTAGTCCAACATAGAAACAATTTTTTTTTGTGAAACCAACGTGTACCATTTGCTGAGGATATTTAAGCACGGTATAGACCACCATACTTGAACAAAGTTTAATTCCTTCAAGAAACCATCATCTGCCTCGGTTATTTAATCTAATCAGAATATCTAGAAAGGCTATAAGCACGTGTTAAACCAATCTGAGTCATCGGATGAATGAGTCATTCATATAGGAATGTAAAAACCTCACTATCCACTAGACTTGAAAAACATTTCATGGAACTGGTTAATGATATTACATCTATTCTTAGATTAAGTTATGATCATCTTCCATCACAATTAAAGCAGTGCTTTGCATTTTGTTCACTGTTTCCAAAGGACTACTTTATTCAAATGTCTAGTCCAAGTAGCGATCATGATGCTGAAGACATAGCACATGAATATTTTGTGTACCTTATTGAGTGTTATGGAAATTCACACTTTTAAGTTGACACTTGCAGGCACTGGAGGTGGAATTACAACTATGAATATGTCAGAGAAATTTGGAAAATGGGAAAAAATGGGGAAAGAAAGTTAGCTTGTTACAGCCTATGATCTGCAGTATGCTGGTGCATTGATCGATCCAATTGTTAGTGAGAACTCCATCCGATGAACACTTCTATCCCATCACAGCCGAGTTCAGGGCTGAAGACAAGGCTGATTGAAGTAACCATAGTAGTGTTGGTTGAAGGGAGGGGACTGCTTTTCTTGAGAAGGTACGCAATATGGTTAAAAGTAGTGATGCGGTTAATAATGATTGGGTCAATTTTTTTTCGATATCTTTTAATAGTATTTAATGTCTTTTGAATAGGATTAATAGGATATTTTTTTTAGTCATGATTCAGAAGAATATATTTTGAATATCATTTACTATGGTTTTTTCTTTTTTTACTCCTTTCTCCTTTTTCAACAAATTTTAGTTTTTCAATATAAATTGTATGCCTTACTATCTTTCCCAAAACTCAATTTTATCTGTTATTTTTTTATTTTTGGATGACATTTACCTAGACATTCTTAAATTTATTTGTTATTTGAATATCACACTTTGGCATTCATGCACGAATTAACAGTTTGTGATATTTTCCTAAATCTTTTGCTGCGTCAAGTGTTTTGGCACTACAACATGATAATTTGCTTTGGATGAATTCAATTAGGTTAGATTAGTATAATGCTATCTTCCTGTTGCTTGTTCTAGCTAACATTGTTCATCATGTAATTTAAGCTAATCAATATTGAATTTGCAAAGGATTTGTTTCTAATGATCAATAAGTTCCAAAAAAAAAAAAAAAAAAAAAATATCTGCATAAAATTTGTATGTTGGCACTATGCTTTACATCTTTACCATCTTGAAGAATTAAGTTTCTTCCTCTAGCCTTTGGCCTTTCTACTAATCGGTATTTGCTCTTATCTGAATTTTTTTCCATAAAAAGAATTAGTGGCCATTATTTCCATGTCTTCTTTCATCTTCATACTATGTCTTCATTATAGTTCTCATTGGCTGTGCTGGATACATTCCACTGGAACTTAAAATAAACAAGTGAGATTATCTTATTAAAAGTCATATGATATACATGCCAATGGATCAGTCTGGGAGCAATGCAATGTAGGATGTATGGTGTAATTCGGAAGCTGTGTACTTTATGCTTGTGAGAGAGAGTGAGAGAAGAGGAGGGGGGTTAAAAAACAATTCCAGCAAATAAGGAAAAGGTATTGCAAAAAAGAGCATTTTTTGCAATTACAGGATGTAATTCCAAATTGAGGAATCATTTTTCATACCTTTACTCCATCCTGAAGCAATAGAAAGAAAACTTGCAAATACGGAACAGACTGCAAATGATTCTGTAAATCTTTATAAGGAAAATTGATGAACAAGACCTTTCAGACTTCATCCCCTGTTTCCTCTGTCCATGCATAGAATTGCTTGCACTCATCACACTTTAACTGTTCCATCCTTTTAATCATTCTTTAATATGTGAAAGTAATTCATTTAGGAAGCATGACAAAATCTGTTAAAACTTGGATTTTGGAGCTCAATTCAAGTTGCTGATTTTCCATTATGAAGATTGTAGTGTATAATCATGTCATGACTCTGCTGAAATTTCATATTCTAATTTCCCTTTTTCAAGTGTTGTGTATGCTCTTTCTTGCCTCAATTATGAAACTTGTGCTTTGGCTTGATCAATTGCATATAACTCATCAAAATTGATTTTTAAAGAGAGTAATGCAAATCAAAATTATGATATGTTCCCAAAGGACTAAGTTTTGAATAAACTGCACTTATTCTATCTCTTGTGTAGAATTAGGTGCTAGCTTTCATCAATTTAAGAATATAGTGCTAGTGGAATGGGAATTTCCATATAATGAGATTCAAATGTTGAGTTTAGGCTGCGGTGATGATGCATTAAGTTAAGAGAATATGATCTTAAGAGATAGAATCACATGGTTTAAGAAACAAGTATATAACAAATGCCATAAGAACATAACGTCAAGCTTTATCAATTTAAAAGCAGAGAAAGAAGAATAAACAACATTGAGATTTAAAATTTTTAAGTTCAAAACTTGTAGATCCTCGATGCCTAATTGCATCAAATTGGTGAAGCATCATGGCAAGGGCAGCAACTGTAAACATACCAGAGAAACTCGGTGAATGGATAGATGATATAGAAGCTCACAAGTGCAGAGCAGAAAGGTCAAATGATATTGAAGATAATGACTTGAAGCAAATGATTGCAAAGATTAATGTAAATGGAGATGGATGAAAAAGTTCATTCCTAAGTGTCCTATGTTTTTTCTCACCTATAAAATTTACGGAGACTCTAACCTGTTAAATTTGGATAGTAATCCAAATCTGTGGCATGTTTGTGTTGGGGGGGGGGGAGATCCTTATGTTGGAATTACCTGCATTTATGGTATTTTTGTTAGCTTTCCTCAGATTAAAGTTCAGTCCTAATGGAATTGAAATTTCCATACAATGAGATTTATATTTTGAGTTTGGCTTGTGGCGATGATGCATCAAATTAGAGAATTTGATGTTTTAGAGTTTGAATTATATGGTTTTATGAACAAGGATATTGAGTTCTATGAAAACGTTAGGTCGTACTTTATAAATTTAAAAGCAAAGAGAGTATCAGTAATATTGAGATTCAGAATTTTATGTTCAAAACTTGCAGATCCTGGAGGCAGAATTACATCAAACTGATGTAGTATCGTGGGAAAGGCAGCAATTATGAACATACTAGATGAATTTGATAATTTATAGCTGATATAGTTGTTAAAGCCTGGAGCAGAAGTGTTGCTATAGGGTTATGTGCCACTCTCGTACTGACTCTAATTGTTCGATCAAGAACTGCAACCAAAGGCCACTTCATATATATGCACATTTTCAGGGGGCATATATTGAGCACAAGGCCAGCCAAAGAAACTGTAATGGCATTAGTGGAAAGGGATGATGGGAGTGCTTTTCTTAAGAAGGTAAGTGTCAACACAATAGGATATAAGTCTCATCTGTCTATTAGATAGAAAGCTGGGGTGATTAAAGTGACATCAAACTCAAACAGATTCTAGTGTGACACAGGCATAGCATGTTCTCTACAAATTTTAAAGTTTTTCTGTAATTGCTCTTGCATTTCCATGGATCTTCTATACTGCTCTAGTATATTGCTCTCTTATACAATATGATATCCATATTTGTTGAATAATGATTTTGGATAATTTTTTTTTTTGGTCATATTTGTTGTCTCAATTAGACGCCACTTATTTCAAAACGTGTGTAGAAAGTGCTTTAGCCTTTGATGTTTTAAAATAGTGGTCCAACATAGAAACAAATTTTTTTCGTAAAACCAACATGTATCATTTGCTGAGGATGTTTAAGCACTTTTAGACCACCATGATTGAGCAAAGTTTAATTCCGTCAAGAAACCATCATTTGCATGCCTTGGTAATTTAATCTAATCAGAACCTCTAGAAAGGCTAAGGCATGTGTTAAACCAATCTTTGAGTCATCTGATGAATGAATCATTCATATGTGAATGTAAAAACCTTTCACTGTCCACCAGACTTGAAAAACATTTCATGGAACTGGATAATGATATTACATCTATTCTTAGGTTAATTATGATCATCTTCCATCACAATTACAGTAGTGCTTTGCATTTTGTTCATTGTTTCCAAAGGGCTACTTTATTCAAACGTCTACTGTCAGATCTCACAAGAAATCTTTCTAACCACCTCCGAGTAGCGATCATGATGCCGAAGATATAACAGGTGAATATTTGTATACCTTATTAAGCGTTTTGGAAATTCAGACTTTTAAGTTGACACTTGCAGGCCCTGGAGGTGGAATTACAACTATGAACTTGTCAGAGAAATCTGGAAAATGGGAAAAAAACGGGGAAAGAAAGTTAGCTTGTTACGGCCTACGATCTGCCGTATGCTGATGCATTGATCTATCCAATTGTTTGAGTGGGAACACCACCCAATGAACTCTCATATCCCATCACAGCTGAGTTCAGTGGCGCTGGTAGGAGGGAGGGCACTGCTTTTCTGGACAAGGTATGTATTATTGTCAACAGTGATGATGCAGTCAATGATGATTGGATCAATATTTTTTTAATCTTTTAATAGTATTGAATTAGAGAATTAATAGCTTTTCATTAACATCTTTAAATAGGATTTAATGTCTTTTGAATAGGATTCAATAGGATATTTTTTTAAATCATGATTTAAAAGAATATCTTTTGAATATCATTTACTTATCATTGTTTTCCTTTTTTTAGTGCTTTTTCCTTTGTTGACAAATTTTAGTTTTTCAATATAAATTTTGCCCTTACCGTCTTTCTCAAAACTAGAATTTTTCTGTTATTTTAGATTTTTGGATGCCATTTAGCTAGGTATTCTTAAAATCAATAGTTATTTAAAAATCACGCACTAGTATTTGTGTGCGAATCAACAGTTTGTGATTTAAATCTTTCACTGTGTCAAGTGATTTGGCACCACAACATGATAATTTGCTTTGGATGAATTCGATTAGGTTAGATTAGTATAATACTACTTTCTTGTGCTTTTCTAGCTAACTTTGTTCGTCGTGTAATTTAAGTTAATTAATATTGAATTTGCAAATGATTTGTTTCTAATAAAATAAGTTATAGAAAAAAAGAAACCTGCATAAAATCGGTATGTTGGCACTATTGCTTCTGGTTACCTCTCTCCATCTTGAGGAATTAAGTTTCCTTTTTTTTTTTTTTTTTTCCCTTTGGCCTTTCTACTAATCGGTATTTGCTCTTATCTGAATTTTTCTATAAAAAGAGTTAAAGTGGTCATTATTTCCATATGTCTTCTTCATCTTCAGACTATGTCATTATTATAGCTCTCATTGGTGTGCTTGATGCATTTCCACTGGACCTTGAAATAAACGAGAGAGATTATCATATTAAAAGTCATATGATATACGTGCCAATGGATCAGTCCGGGAGCAACGCAATGCAGGATGTATGGTGTAATTTGGAAGCTGTGCAATTACAGGATGTAATTCCAAATTGAGGAATCGTGTTTTTTCATACCTTTACTCCAACCTGAAGCAATAAAAAGCATACTTGCAAATATGGAATCATTTGCAAATGATTCTGTAAAGCTTCGTAAGGAAAATTGATGAACAAGACATTTCAGACTTAATCCCCTATTTCCTCTGTCCATGCATAGAATTGAGTGCACTCATCACACTTTTAACTGTTTTTATCCTTATAATCATTCTTTTGACATGTGAAAGTATTTCATTTTTGGAGCATGAAAAAATCTGTTAAAATTTGGATTTTGGAGCTCGATTCAAGTTGCTGATTTTCCATTATGAAGATAGTAGCGTATAGTCACATCATGATTCTGCTGGATTTATAAAATCAAGCTGAAATTTCAGATTCTAATTTCCCTTTTTCAAGTGTTGTGTATGCTCTTTCTTGTCTCAATTATGAAACTTGTGCTTCAGCTTGATCAATTGCATATAACTCGTCAAAATTGTGAATGGTTTAAAGGATTTTTGAAGAGAATAATGCAAATCAATGTTATGATATGTTCTCAAAGGACTCTTTTTAAGTTTAGGATAAACTGCACTTATAATATCTCTTGTGTAGAATTAGGTGGTAGCTTTCATCAATTTAAGAATATAGTGCTAGTGGAATGGGAATTTCCATACAATTAGATTCAAATGTTGAGTTTAGGTTGCGGTGATGATGCATTAAGTTAGAGAATATGGTCTTAAGAGATTGAATCACATGGTTGAATAAACTAGTATCTAACAAATGCCATAAGAACATAAGGTGATGCTTTATCAATTTAAAAGCGGAGAAAGAAGAATCAGCAACATTGAGATTTAAACTTTTAAGTTAAAACTTGTAGATCCCGAAGGCCTAATTGCATCAAATTGGTGAAGCATCATGGCAAGGGCAGCAACTGTAAACATACCAGAGAAATTCGGTGAATGGATAGCTGATATAGAAGCTCACGAGTACAAAGCAAAAGGCATTTCCATGATATTGAAGATAATGACTTGAAGCAAATGATTGAAAACATGGATGTGAATGGAGATGGATCAAAAAGATGAGGTTGATGTGGATTAAAAAAGATGGAACGGTTCGTCACGGTGGAGGAATTGAGGATGGTGTTGGCTTCTTTGGGTTTGGAGCGTGGAAGAACAATAGAAGAGTGCAAGAAAATGATCGAGAAGGTTGATGTGGATAGAGATGGCATGGTCAACTTCGGGTAGTTTATGCAGATGATGAAAGCTGGTAGTTCTGCCACTTTCTTTTTACCTTTTCTCCAAATCTTGGAAGAAATTTGTGATTTGCTCCTAAGTGGCTATAAGGATGCTTCAATTTGATTGTGGTAAAAGAAGAGAGAAGTCCACAATGCTTTGTTGATTTTCTGCTCCATGCATTTCATTTTCTTCGAGATTTTAATGGAACAGGCGATACTATGTTCCTTATGAAGAGGCGAACGAATTCGAAGGAATTGAAACTTATGACAGGTCATTAAAGTTTTACGGCAGACTAGTTTTCATGATTGTGGTTTTAGAACCCAAACAACACCATTGCATCTTAACTAACTCTTCTGGAACGGAATCTGCAAGTAGTTATTCTGGGCAATGCTTAATTTATTTAGTTTAGAGCAATTCTTCCAATCTCAGAAATGGATTGTACCTTTATTTGATCTAGTTTCCTTGACCTTACTTAATAATGAGCAATCGACGATCTATTTAATATAAGCCCACCAGAGCAAAACCAATGATGCTATTGCTCTCTCCATGATGAAGGCAACTAAAAGTTGAAATAACAACAAATTTGATATCTCAATCTGTTATCACCAGTCAAACACAATTTGAAGGACCGTATCGTCCCTGGTTACTATTCCACTAGTAGAAGTAACATTTTGGTCAATGGCCTGGAAACATACTATGCTTAACAACATTCTAATATAACGTGGGAAAATTCTCCAAGGAATAGAACTAAAAATACAAGTGCATGTGGAAGAAGCGAGTAATCCCTTGCAATTATCTTAAATACTCAGATTTTATATTGCATTATCTTGAGCATTTAAGAAATTGTATACAATCACCTCCTCTTAATGTATCGGTAGTTTCCTCTCTACTTATATTACCAAATTTTCAAAGAAAATCATTTCAAATGCGACATTTTATCAGTCCGTTTACTTGAGGGGAGTAGCTATTCATTTCGTTCTCGTTCTATGTAAAGCTGTTACAATCCATACAATAGAAGACAATGACAACTAGACAAATAGATCTGATTTTAGTAATAAATAGTAGTTTCATAACATAATTAGTTAGATTTGATTGTAATAGAACAACAATCAACTAACTATCACGTAAACATCTATAAATACAAGAATGAAAGAAAGGAAAAAGGCATCTAACATAATTAGTTAGATTTATAGAAATACAGTCGTGTTAAGGAGCATTTAGTAGCTTGAAAAGCCAAGAGTTAGTGTAGATTGAGTATACTTGAAAAGAAAACATAAACACATTAGTACAGTAGTAGATTGCAGGAAAGGAGAAGATAAATTTAAGGTTTGAGATAGAGAATTATCTAGGAAGGTTCGTGAGAGGAAAAGAGGCAATGTGAGTTAATTGGGAAAGTACGGTTAGAATGGGATTGGCATGGGTAAAATGAAGTAAGGCCAGAGTATTAGTAGAGGGCTAGACCAACTTTAGTAAGTTGGGCTTAACATTTTGGTTCTCTCTTACTTACTCTCTTGATCTTGATCATGCTTATGCTTGTTCTTGGATTTTAATTTTCTAGATTTCTAGGTTTTCTTGCAATGGCACCTGCATCATAAATGACAACACAAGTAGAAGACAAAGCTCTCACAGCAAATAGATGTGGACATGTTGGCAAAATTGCTAACGGCTATTCAAGAAAGTTTGTTCAAGTTGAATGTAAGAATGGACAAACTTGATAGGAATCAGACCCAAGAACATTTATCACAAGCAGTTTGAGTCATCATATTCCATTTTCAATGAGAAGTCTTCATTTTCATCAGTAGATCAACATTAGAAAATGAAATATTAGCATATGCAGCAACCTCAGTGTATTCAACAGTAGCAGAATCAATCTCAACATCATTAGAAACCACGCGAGGCCATGGGATCATCGAAGGTTCCTATCCCAGACCTTTGTTGTAACCCTAACACAAACTCGCTCGAAGTAGTGGCAGTAGGAGATACCCAATTCTGAACAAAAGAATGATACCAGTGCAAAGCTAGATCTTCTAAATGCTTTGCAACAACCTTAACTCTTAAATTATATGGTGTATCATCTAGCTCAAAGAAATGTTCTGCTTTAACTAACCAAGATTTTAAGTCCTCATCAGAAAATGAAGGGAACCCCAAATGTGTTGCTTTAGTGGTTAGTTGATAAGGTGTTTCATTTGCTGTCACGAAATCCCTCTGAACTACCTTTTTCTTTCTAGCATTGGAATTGCTAGGTGGGATACCTCCCATACCCACTACATCACCTAAGCTTCCAAACTACATCTGACATGGACTAACTACTTCGTTCACTTTCTTTTGCAAGTCTACCAAGGTAGCACCATAGTGGTCAAGCGTAGATTGCTGCTGCTTGAACATGTCCGTAAGAGTCTTGAGCAGCCTCTCTTCTTGATCTTAAGCAAGGACTTCATGGATTCATCCATTTGATCGCTACTACGAGTCTTGACCATCCACCCAACAAGGCTCTGATACCAATTGGTGTTGGGATATTCAATTTAGCTAGCTAACATGTATCTCCGAATATAGAGAACACTAATTCTTTACAATATTTCTGTATATTCCTCTCTATTCATTATCCACGTATATATTTAGGATAATGAAGTAGTTACAATATTTTCTATTTGTATCAGATTTTGAGAAGTGGCAGAGGATCATGACTTGTGCCATTTTTGCCTATAACTTTATTATTATAAACAATTATATATTTAACTAACTATTACTAGCCTATAATATAATAAGCTGGCCCATACAAAACTAAATTCACACAGTAAATCCAGGCCCAATGCAATTGCTTTCTTCACGGTCTATCAATTACATTACCCGATTCGCTGATTTGAAACAAGATAGAGTGTACTTCTCTAGCTGCCAACTCCATGCCGTCATGTCGAAAACCCTAGCTTGGTTCATCCTTACAACAAAATCCTAGCTAAAAAATTCCTAGCAAATAATGAGAAGGTATTGGCGAAAAAGGCAAAATTGAGGAAGTTTGTTCTCATACCTTTACTCCATCTTGAAGCAGTGAAAAAAAAACTAAATATTGAACCAATTGCAAATGATTTTATAAATCTTTAAAGGAAAAATTGATAAATAGACATTTCAGACTTCATCCGCTATTTCTTCTATCCATGCATAGAATTGGTGAGGATTGACTTAAACAAAAACAATAAGGAAAGCTAAGTTTTATTATATGGAACATAGTTTGATTGAATTGCTTGCACCTATCACACTTTAAATGTTCCATCACTTTAATAGTTTAATTATTCTTTTAAGTTGTGAAAGTAATTTTGTCCTCGAGCTTGATAAAAATTGTTAAAATTTGGATTTTGAGCTTGATTCAAGTTGCTGATTTTCCATTGTGAAGATAGTAATGTATAGTCTTGCCATGATACTGCTGGATTTATAAATTCAAGCTGGAATTTTAGATTCTAGATCCCCTTTTTAAGTGTTGTGTATGCTTTTTCTTGTCGCACCTATGAAACTTGTGCTCTTACTTGATCAATTATATATAATTCAGCGAAATTGTGAATGGTTTAAAAAATTTATGAAGACACTAATGCAAATCCAAACTATGATATATTCCTAAAGGACTCTTTTAAGTTTTAAATCAACTGCACTTATTGTATCTCTTGTGTGGAATTAGGGCAACCTAAAAATAGTGCTAATGGAATGGAAAACCATACAATGAGATTCAAAAATTGAGTTTGGTTGTGATGAAGATGCATTAAGTTAGAGAATTTGATATTGAGAGATTAAATTACATGGTTTTATAAATGAGTACATAACAAATGCCATGAGGACATAAGGTCATGCTTTATCAATATAAAAGCAGAAAAAATAGAATCAAGAACATTGAGATCCAGACTTTTAAGTTCAGAACTTGTAGATCTTAGAGGCTAACTTGCATCAAACTGGTGAAGCATCATGGTGAGGGCTGTGACTGTAAACGTACTAGGGCAATCTGGTGAATGAATAGCTGATATGGAAGCTCACAGCCCCGAGCAGAAAGCATTATCATAAGGGTATACTATTTTGTACTTACTCTAATCCTTTGATCGAGAACTGCAACAAATGGCCCCGCTCATATATATGCACATTTTCAGGGGGCATATGTTAGCCACAAGGCTAGTTGAAGTAACTATAATGGCATTAGTGGAAAGGGATGGTAATGCTTCTCTTGACAAGGTAAGGATCAACACAAATGAATATAAGTTTGTCACTATTTCCGCCACCCGTACTCTATTCTTTACACAAATGAACATACCGATGTTAGACAGAAAGCTAAAGTAATTAAAGTGATATGAACTCAACATACATAGTCCATTCTTCTGATCACTTTTCATTAGCTAATATAAGTGTGTCCTTTGCTTTGTAAGTTGGTTTATCATAATCGTATTTCAAGTTTAGTAGTAATTGCTCTTGCATTTCCATGGATCTTTTATACTGCTCTAGTATATCACATTCCAATATACAACTCGATGTCCATATTTGTCAAAAAGATGATTTCGAATAAATTTATAATGTCCTTATTTGTTTTCCCAATTAGATGTCACTTGTTTAAAAAGTGTGCAAAAGATACTTTAAATCTTGGATGGTTTAAAATAGAATTTTTTGGTATAAGAAATCATTTTTAATGTCTGAGTGTTCAGTAATCACATAGCTCATCGATCTTTTTGGCAAGAATAGATCTGTTTAGGGAAAAATAATCTTATGCTGCAATAGCAGGGTTTGTATGCCTGTAATTGGAACGGAACTGTTAAGGTTTGCTTTCTTTGAGGCCATGCAGTAGGAAAAGATCGACTAATGGAAAAGGGAATGATAGCGGGAGAAGGTATGTATCTCCATGAGGAGAAACACCTCAATGGTTAGATTTGTGGTTGTTAAGGTCAGCAATACAATCATTTAATTTAAAAGCTTAAACTTATAGATATTATATATTATTCTACAACATTCCTCCTTATTCGTGGGCCAGAACTTTGACTTTGACAAAGGCTAGATAAGTAGACAACTTAATTTTCAATAGGATTATGATGAGTGCATAGGGATTTGAATTCTGGGCCTCATACTCTGATACTATGTCGAGGTTAACAATATAACCATATAATCTAAAAGTTTGAGCTTATAGATATGGTGTGAGCTATAATATTTATTCTATAACAGTGGTTACACTTTCTATTAATGCATACAATTTGCAACTTTAGGCTTCTATGCCTAATTTTTTAAATTAGGGATAAAATTCTTCTAATGATCAACAATTTAATATTTACTGTCAAAACGTTGGAGCACTCCAACATTTAGTATCCCATGTGCTCAACTGATGTGCTCATTTTCTTCAATGTGACTTGATTATCTTTATGTATAGAGATTACTGCAACTAAATAAAACTTATAAAGTCTTGATTACAATAAATATTGAATAAAGAAGTCTAATCCTTGAAGCAAACACACCTGAGAGTCCACAAACAAAGAAAGAGTTAGGATACATCATTTTTAATGAAAACAATTAAATGGATTTATATAGTAATACTATTAGGTATTCCTTTTCCAGTCATCCCATCTCCGCTAGTCGGATAAAGGAGAGTGTAAGGTATCTTGACAGGTCCAATCCTATTTCTCCATCGAGGTTCTTCATTCATTTGAATTATCTTTTCCCCAATATCTGCTAGCTTCTTTCCAAATTTCTCAAATGCTTGCAGTGGTTCAACATCAGTTGTCCATTCAGGACTTTCTCTCTGTCCAAGGTATACTTCATCAGTAGAATGTCTTGACAAAATCTCTATAAGTGAAATACCTATGAGAGTTTGAAGTTGTGCTGTGATTGTTTTCAGGAAAACTTTTTCAGGATTAGACTCGAGTTCTTCAAACTCAGGAGTTCCTTCTTCAGGCATTAACCGACGACTAAGTGTTGGGCGGTTAGGAAGATATCCTTGATAGGCATATTGCCCAAAATTTGTAGCAGCATGGACAGCAGATGAAACCCATATTATAGTTGTGCATGATTCTACTAGCTCTTTGAGGTTTTGCATCTTTGGCCACCAAGGCTCATCTTTTTTATCGCCATGACCTTCCTGTCTTAGTTCGTTCCACCAGGATTGCAGTTCCTTGTCTTCTTGAATCATGGCATCATTCTTGTAGTAGTAGGAGCAATAATCTTCTACCCATGTCTTAATTGCTGACCAAATCTCAAGGCCATCAGCAGCGTAAGGATAATCTTCAATAAATAGACGAAGCCCATGTGGGGCATCAGGATCTTCAACGGCCATTCCTCTGTTGAAATTATAAAAGATTATACCAAATGAGTAAAATGGAACCCTGTTAAACTAATGCAGACATGAAATATACATACATATATATATATATATATATATATATATAAAAACATAGTTGTGCCACTTTAATAAATATGAAGCATATGTTAGAATGTGTTTTAAATTTTTAACGGAACCCTGTTCGTGCACATAGGTAAAGGGGCAATGGCAAAGATGAAACATCGGGTTAAGGAGGCATGCAATCTGTCTAAGCCCTGCTAGTGACTACCATGGGAGGAATAATATATTATGTCCCTAATCTAACATGCTAGATGTAGTGTTGGTGATGGTTCCTGAGTCAACAGCATAGTGGTCTTGCTTAGTTACTATTTTGAGGTTGCATAACAATTACTGTACAATTTCTGCTCCCTTATAGTGGATATGTTAATTCTAGTTCTACCATGATTTTTCACCCTTTTATTTTGGTTTCTCTACATAAAATTCAATGTGCCGGTTTATTTTTTCTTTTACAAGTATTGTGTATTGTGTTTTTGTGACTAAGTATCAATTTGTGTCTGGTGTAGCAATCCACCTTTGGCATATTTTAATTCAAATAAATTCATTTCTCAAACAAATATGTAACAGGTTCTGTATTTTAGTACCTCTTAATAAGATCAACTGGAAGCGCTTGCTCTGTGAACACCCAGTTCTTGTAAATTATAGATGACAATTCCATTGAATACTTTCCTGGGAAAATAGTATCTTCAAGGATCCCACCACCATTAATAAGGATTTGTCTGGCAAGTGCATTGATATCCATTGTGTAACGGAAATGAGGATGCAAAAGCTTGTAAATGGGGTGAAGCACACTCAGTTGCCTATTTGTTGCAATTACGAAAGGTTCAATTGCCGCATGAGTATTTAACCTGCAATTGCAATCAGACAGACTGTGAATAACATTGGTTGTTTATTTTGTGGAAAATGTTTACCACCTTTCTTTAATTTTTTCGTAATTTAATATTTCCAATGATAGTTTTTCCTCTTGGTAATTTCAATTGGTTTTATTCGGTCATAGGGCATTTAGTGAAAAGTTATTGACTAGAGGAAAAGGTAGAGGTTGTGTTCAATGGTGATGATAAACTAGAACAAAAAGTGGTGATTGAAAGTCTTTTATGAAATTATTTTCTAGTAATCTATTTAACAGATACCACCAAAACTCATTTGATGCTCTTATTGCTTCAAATCACAACCTACCCTGTGAGAACCACAAGCTATCATGGTTGCTTATGATAACTGTGGTAATACCTGGCAATTACAAAGTTTTAAAGATAATGACAAATGCACCTTTAAAACTATTGATCAGGTGTAGATAGACCCTCTAATTCCTAAAAATGCCTTGACTTTCCCATAAGTTTTGAGAATATGTGCTTACTTCAACTAGGCACTAAAGCTTTCAAAACTGCCAATAAAGATCCATTAACAGCTATAACTTTAGGCTCTAGGGATGGTTTATGATATAAGTGTGTATTTTCAAAAACTAAGAAAGATAACTTGAAAATTTACAAGGGGTCTTACACATAACCGATAGTTTTAAGTTACATCTGCAATTTGTCCAAAGTTTAAATTGAAAGAACCGTGAAAAACAAATCAATGGAAAGAATTTGATGGATGCATACCAGTGGCTAATAAGCTCATGATAGCCAGAATCTGTTACGGTTGCATAAGCTTTAGCCAATTGCCAAATGGAACCTTCCACACCTTGGTCAGTTGGAGTGTAGACTTTGCTGATTTTGCCAAACTGATCTCCATCTGGGTGTGGCAAACTTAGCTCTATTGCAAGAGGCATTAATGTACCATCATCTTTCAAGAAGAGGAGCGTCCTAGTAGCATACATTTTTGTAGATGTCATGTTTATCCGCCTTATGTATGGCATAAGTGAGTCATGATGATCCACTATGAACAACCGATTGTTCCTGAGAGTCTACATCCAAATGTGGATAGATGGTATGATTAAGTTTTTTTCATAAAGAAACTATAACAATTAGAGCATTGCTTTTGGAGGCATTTCTGCTTTACCATATAATGCTTTAGGGTGTTGCCTTTGGTGCATCATAGACCATCTACTTAATTGCTCTCTATTGAGCACATTTAAACTAAGAAGTTTCAATGAATTATAGTTCATTAAACCAAAAGGAATTTTGATGGTTAAGAATTCAATCACATTCTCTTTGAGAGATACTTTGAACTTTAAGCAAAAAGTTGTCTAATTGTAA
The DNA here is from genome assembly GCA_024138025.1 of Combretum micranthum. Taxonomy (NCBI): domain Eukaryota; kingdom Viridiplantae; phylum Streptophyta; class Magnoliopsida; order Myrtales; family Combretaceae; genus Combretum; species Combretum micranthum. The sequence goes on from JAMXBD010002240.1 coordinate 205,505, forward strand.
CAATTATATAAGCAAGATGAATACCTCATCTACTGTCAAGCCATTCAACCGATTCTCTATGTGCTCTTTGTTTATTGAACTAGTTTGGTTGCCATACCGCTTGGGGTCTAGCTTGCTTGTGGGAGGAAATTCCTGCATTTTATCATATAACTTGATTTTAAACAACAATATCGATATTAGGATATTATAGCAATTTCCAAAATAGTGTACCTGCACCCCTTGAAGAATATCGATATTGTAAAAATTTTTTCTTGGATAAAATAACAAGCTAATCTTTTGTATCAATATATAGTTGTCGTTATTTTTTATGTCAATGCATTACTTGATTGGACCAATGTACCTGTTAAAATACTTAGTTAATTAAGCAAAACTCAAAAACAAGTAGTGAGTGGATTAACTCCTGCAAAGTATCGTCAGAGGTTGGCTCCATATTGCATTAGTGCCAAATATACAGTAAGCTATTTATCAAGGCTTCTAAGCACGCTATTTTAGAAAATCATCACTATGATTTGTAAACATTTTACTATGCAGGCAGCAATAGAAAAATGCAAGTTAAATATTACCAGCAGACGGCGAATGATGAGAGGATTAACTCCTGCAAGCATTTCTCTAGCAAATTCTTTGTCTGTCCTCCATGCGGACTTGTCTTCTGCTTGAAAGAGAGTAAGGAACTATGATTATATTATACATAATAACACCATGGCTATTAGCTATAAATGGTGGTAAGAGACAACAATAGTGGCCGACCTTTGATGATCTAGCAACTAATCAACAATAAAGATATGATTTCCTTTATTTTAGAACATAAATCAATTTTGTAATAGAAAATCATCAATTCCAATCATCAGTTACAACCTTTGTCTACTACTACTAGTACCATCATCAGTATTGCTAAAAAGTCACTTGTAACTGCAATATTTTGAGATTACTATAACAATATTTGACAATTTCAAAGTTTTGATTCCACGAAGCAAACATACTTAGATGTAATCATGTTACCTTTGAGAACTTCTGGCAGGGGATATTTAAGGAGCCCTTCGCCATCAGTTGGAAGAATCTGCTTGAGCAATTCTAAGGGGATGTTTCTTCTAACGTTTTCAAGCAGACCTTCAGGCAATTTAACACCTCCTTCATAGAGATCAAGCACGTCCTGAAAGCTATCGAATTCTTTTGGAGTCTTATCAAAGATGGATTCAAGCTCAGGCTTGAAAAATTGAGCTATTGATTTAAGCGCATAACCAAGGAAATCGGACAATTTTAAGTGCCCGAACCGTTCATCTCTAGGAACATAGATTGATAAGCTCTCAAGTAGAGGTATCCTGCTCTCACTTTTGGGATCTGTCAATGTAAAAGGCAAAAACAGCAGAAGAAAACCTCGTTAATCTTCAATCAAAATGTAAGCATACCTTACTTGCCCTAGACTATCTTGTTTTCTCATTTTGGTTCCCAAATATTGATTGTTTTCTTTGTTGTCTCATGAGATTTCTAAAACCTTACTCCTACAGCATATAACTTATCTTAAAACCTGTTCTAAACTTTAGAAGCTATCCTAACATGTGTTTGCAACCTAAGTGATAGCTTTCTGATACTTGACACCCATTACCCTTCATTATTATAGTGACTTGCATTTCACCTATTGTTGACTCTAAAGATCTAAGAAAATGATAAGGAAATATAACTAAAAATATTAAAGCATCTCATTTAGTACTAAAAAGCATATGATCCAGCATTATCCATCCTATGAATAATGTTAACTATGGTGTTTATCTCATTTGTAGAATCATTATCTCATTAGTGAATGATGAAATAGCAAGAGATTTAAATGCATCTGCCTGCTATAGCCTCCAACCTGTTTTTGTTGGTGGCCGGCTAGTCCTTCCACGACGAGGATAAGGAAATTCCTGAGAGCCACCAAGAACAGGGCGTGCATATTTTGGATCTTCATCAGGATTTCCTAAATCATTGTAGTAAGCATAATCATATATACGATCCCACTCCTGACACTCTCCTGCTCCATTTCCTCTCAAGTTAACCAATTCTGCCTCTCTATATTTCACTAGAGGTGGTGGTGTTTGGCTTGGAAGATACGTCTGTGAAAAAAAGTGTTCATCAAATTCAAATCAAACATCAACAACCATGTTATTCATAGAACTAAAGATTTTTACTAGATGAAAATTTATTGGATTAAACCCTCATCTAGGTGTGGATATTATTCTAGAATTCCATGATAGCACGATACTATGGTACACCCTATCAGTTTAGTACTACAATTATCTAATTTAAAAATTTATTAGCTATCTAATTTAAAAGTTTAATATTATAGATATAGTGTATTATTACATAAAACGAGACAAACTTTTACTAGGGCTCGTCAAACAAACAATTTAATTAATTGGGATGATATTACTTCACATGTATTGAATCAAGAGCTTTATTTGTAGATTTGGTTTAGACAGTTATTTCTGTTACTGTACAAATTTGAAGTGGTTGCTGTTTGTTGTGTTCAGTATGCATACAATGCCATGATGTTCCTAGAAAATTATGAACGGAAAATGCCCATAAAGTCGTGATAGTTATGAAAAAGTAGGAACTAAAATGAAGTCTAGAATTTAAAGTATTATGTTTATTTTTAATTTTAACAATTGTACCACATTATCATGCTAATAGAAAATTAAAAGAGTGTAATACTTTAGAACAAATAAATTATCTACTTGTTCAATTTTTTCCTTCATTTTGTAATTTTTTGGTATTTAATTTAGCAAACATGTTTGTTAAAAAATAGATACTAAAAAGATGAAAAGTTCCATATAGATCTCTTTCAAAAAAATAAATATACAATGAATTCTTAAAGTTGAACATATTTAGCCTTTACTTTATTCATTTTTACAAAAATACCAATAAATTTTTTTCTAATGTATATAATATATTTTGTAACCATTTATCTCTTAAAAATACATGAGTTTTTACATCCAACTATCACATACCAGTGGCCACCTTTATCATAATTATCAAAACTAATTTACCTTGTTAGAGAAGAACACACGGTCGCTTGTATAATACTTGGAAGGATAAATCCAGGAGTTGCAGATAAAATGGACTCGGCCATGGCCTGGTACATCCTCAAGTGCAAGTGTCTTAAGATAAAATTCACTATGATGTTGATTCTTGATAATGAAAGCCCCTGGAAGTCCTATTTCTTCATTCCAATCCAATGTAACACTGTATGCAGATTCCCCTTCTGCCAATACACTGATTTTGGTAATCCAGTTTTCCAAATATGCTAGTTTTCCTAGTTTTCCTTGCAAACCATTTTCTGGGAAATAAATAAAGAGTCAATAGAATAAAATATTTAGACCTTTTGTTAGTGTAGGAGGTAGGATCGATTGATGAAGTCGAATTCAAGGTCAATTTTGTTCAAACTTAACTCCAATGAAAAAAAAAAAATATCAACCATCACTTCATCAATATTGTTCAGATACAAATTAAATTCACTGCCCTGCGCGGCGCGCCCCCCCCCCCCCCCCCGGAGACACACACCCCCCACCACACCCCCTCCCCCAAGAAATATATATGCATTATTTGATCAAACAATTCTAACATACAAACTCAATTCGAATTTGATCAATATTAAAATTCAACATGAATTCAATTAAAGTTGTGATTCAATCAAGATAAATACATTGAATTCAAGTAAATATTTTACTAAACACAAATGACCTTATAAGGGTTTATTGGATTATTTGATTTTTATTTGTGTTTTATTTGTATCTAGTTTTCATTTGTATCTTATTTGTTTAATCTATTTATGAGTAAAAATTTTTGTTTTTTTTTTGTTTTTATTTATGTATATTTCTTGATAAACATTTATTTCAAAATGACAAAAATAAAATGCTAAAACGACCAGAAAAAATAAAAAGACTCCAAATAGACTTCATTCCTAGGTGTATATTCTTGAATCTCACGTGTAGGCATGCTTAAGGCCACTACATGCATGTCTATATTTTTGGGTAACATCGATCAATAGCATCATAACATTGTCCCCGGATTTGCTTTTTGATGAAGGATTGTGATAAATCTTGAATATGAAAAGAAAAGGTTGAGGTGTAATATTGTATAAAATTCACATGATGAATTTTTTTTTAAATCCATATTCATATTATTAACATAGTAAAAAGTATGTACCATTTACAATATTAATTCTATATGATATATAAATTGTAGTAGAGTTTTATGTATAAGATCTATCTATATATATTTATATTTAAACAATTTTTACGATAGAGTAAAATATTTATAGTTTTCTACGTAAAATGTTAATTGTTAATTGTTTGCATACCATAATGACTGGTCCATCCAACGTCTACGATGACCCAGACCAAAAAGAAATAAATGCATCTTGCCCATTTTCGTCAATAGCATACACGAAAAAATTAGATAAGGTCATGGGATAGATTAATCGGATTTATGCATTAATAAAGCTACTAGCTTACTAACATATATGTCCACAAATTTTATAAAGCTTCAATGGTGCTCGTGGTGTTATTTAGATTATAGGGAAAAACCTCTTTTGATACCTGAATTTTGACGAAATAAACAATTAGATACATGAACTTTTAACAAGTCTTATTTCATATTTAATTGAACTTTTTATATCTCTAAATACTACCTTCTCAATTATTATTTGACACTTGTTGACTACTTCAAGAAATAATAAAGAGTGAGGTAATCATAAGGGAAACAAAAAGTTTAATTAAGAATGAAAGTTGACTTTTTAAATTATTCAGATATCTAAAAGGGGCATGGAAAGTTTAATTATGTATAAAATTAAACTTTTTAAAAGTTTATGGACTGTTTCGTCAAAGTTCAGGTTCAAAAAAGGATTTTTTTTCCCTAAATTATAATATACTTGTTTTAATTGAACATCAACATAGAAATTAAAAATAATTTTAATGGTGGCTTCACATCATTACTGTTCTATTTACTAGTTTAATGTTTAAAATAATAAATAAATCCGGATTCTGCCACTTGATTGAATAAAATACTGTTTTAGTGTTGTGATAAGAAAATAAATATAACTATTGTCGGAAATAAGTAAAAAGGACAAAGAAACTGTGGGATGTGATGGGGTTGATGAGAAAGACAATTAATTTATTTTTGTTTCCACTATAGACGTTTCATTTCATTATATTTTATATAAACTAGAGGCGATTAAAAATATGGTTTTCATTAGTGATAGAGGGTGATACTGCACATTTAGTTTGCAAAATAAAATAAGGTAATGGTAGAATTGCAAATTTATAAGGAATTAAATAAAGAAGTTACATTTAAAATAACATATTAGTGTTATATCAAGAATATATCTGGAAAATATCAAACATGCTATCACCTCAATAATTCAAGGATATTGACTACTAGGCAAAGGATCTTATGGGTACTTACGAATATAGACTTAAAAAAAAATAGATGTATGGCTATCCCTTTGATATTGCGAAGTAATTGCCAATAGTAATTACATAAAATAATTATTCTACCGACCAACTATAGAACTAGATATATAGAAAATATATAAATGTTTCATTGCATCTTATAAAGTTAGTAAAAACATGTTATGTGTTTATCAAAGTTAGCATACTCTAATTTCCTTTATTCATGAGAAATTATAGTCTTCATTGCTTGTGATAGGATACTTTCTATTGAAGAATTTTTTTTTTCTTTTTTTTTTTTACAAGAAGTTAGGCAAAAATGATGTATCTTGGAATTTCTTGTCGTCGGTATATGTCTTGGGTTCTTGTAATAATGATTGTGGTTTGCATATATAAAACAATGGGCTGGCCCGGAAAACCTTAAAAACAAAAAGGGAAAAAAAAAAAAAGAAAAAGAAATAGAAGGTTAGTAGTTTCAAATTTACAAGTTTCACTTTGAGCTTCAAGAATATTCTCAAATGTTTCTTGAATGATTGTCTAAAAGACTTCGAATATTCTTCTACTTAGGGTGTTGCTGAATAAATTGGATTGTATTTTATATCTAATTTTAGAAAAATTTACGCTGGAATGATGAACTTTTTGGAATAAGTTTAACTGGAGTAACAACATTTTAAGTAGTATGGAAAAGGATAATTTACATTATGCAAAATAGTGCAAATAAAATATCAACGTTTTTAGTGGATGACAAATGAATATAAAAAGAAAATTCATTAATTATATAATTTTATGCAATGTTGATCTCTTTTTTAATCACTAAAAATAATAATCTTTTAATTGCACCAATATAAACCTTTTCTTAAGCAGTTAATACGGTGATACAAAATTTCATCTCTTCTAAATTTACCCTCAAATTTTAGAAAGAGATGGAGAGGGGAACATGTAAAATAAATAAATACTTGTGATCAAATTGAGCTCATTGTACGTTTTTGTATCAAATTTAATTATCCTTAAAAATCTATGTATTTGTCTTATTCTAAACAATTGATGCATTTATTTAGATCGATCTGGTTCTCGTTTGAATAATCTATGGATATGGAGCAATTGAAATATGTGCTTTATCCACTTTCGATTTCCATTTTGGGAATCCATTTTTGTGTTGAGGCCCATATAATTTGATTTATCTTTTCATACTTAAAAGAGTAAAAATATTTCATCTCAACAGTTAAGATATCATTTCCCTGGTAAGCGCAGTTGTATTGTATCCATTCAGATTACGTTTTCCTATCAAATTTGGTTATGATGGAAAAGTTGATTTCATTATTCTAAATAATTTATTTATTTTATTGTTTTAGATCATGTGTGATTTAGGGATATAATGATATCATAGTGATATGAAAATTTTAATTTTAAAATTTCAAATTTGATACATATTACTAAAATATCATAACTAAAACCATCATATTATAATGCTAATATTGTCACGTTAAAGGTGATATGAGTTCTTTTTCTAATTTTTCCCTATTATTATATGAAAATGACCGCTATCATTTAGACATCTTCCCTGGTTGGAATTGAGTTTGAATCGGGATCTGACCTGTTGGATCAGGGTCCAAAAATATGGATTCGAAACCGTTCTGCGGGGGCGGTGGGGTGGATAGGACCCATGGATTTGCTGGTTCACAAGGTGGGTTCTACGGGTCCAACCAGCATATTTAAAGAAAAATTCCACAAACCAAAATATATATATTTTTTTTTAAACCAAAAATTGGACGGACCCTCTTTGACTTGTTGGGACCACCAGATCCTCGAGATGGATCCGAATTAGATCCACCGAGTGGTGGATCCACAAGACTGGAAGAGGGACACGCCGTGACTAGTTTTCTCTCGTATCCCAATTTGGACCCGATTCGGAGATGTCTACTATCATTGATATTGATGGCTACCTGACCGAACTCTCGTAATCTTAAATTAGGGATGGTGTGTCCCATCTTCCATCCACGTTTATTGAATTTATTGCACCGCTAACCGTGCAATGGATACTGGAATTGAAGACCGAAATTTCTCAAGTCGCCGCGCTTGGCGGCCAAGCAACCATCCCTGCCATGCTTCAGTGGAACCAGCACATGGTATTATTATCTACTAACTTACAAATCTTAAGTTGTCTTTTGAAAACTTCCTCTCGTTATCATTATCATATATCAATTTTATATTGATAGTTATTTGACGTGTAATATCAATATTTTTTTTTTCATAGGTGATCTATGACATGGTAAATGATTTAACAACTACTTTTTGAATTGTGAGACTTTGCTTGTGTTTTTGTTGGTTGTAGCACATCCATCGTAATAACATACTTGTTTATTTATTTACTTTTTTTTTGGACCGTTGTAATAACCTACTTGTTGGATACGGTTCTTAATTGACAAGTCAATGTGGTATAAGTTGTAAATTTGATAAGTAAAAATTTGACTGAGTATAATATTTAACAACAAGCCTAAAATCAAAACACTACAAAAAATTTAGCTAACAGTTTCGACATTATATATATTGACATTATTGAAACTCTATAAGGTTTCATAACATAATTTTGGTTACTAATTTATAAAATTATAAGTTAAACCTTTTACTTATTTGACAAAGCCATTAGATACAATAATAAATTAAGGATAATGCAATAGATTAATGTAAAATCCTAATAGATTCTGGAAAATTAATCATAAGGGTAAATGTCAAATTTGTACCTATACTTTACATGAAAATTTAATTTAGTATTCAAATTTTGAAATAATCAAATTTAATATTCAATAAAACTTTTGATGGCTGTTTTTATTAATCTCTCAATACTTTTGCACAATTTGCTAAGCTGAAGAAAGCAACCTATCATCGAATGATTACTATCTTCTCTAATATTATCTAAACACTAATAGACAGTCTCTTTCAAGCCAAAAATAGATCAAATGGTATTGCATGAGGAAGTAAAATTAATCATGAAAATTTTGATTAGGTATTAATTAAATTGACAACTTTAAAGTTCTTGTATTAAATTGAATTTTTATGAAAAATTAAGATACAAAATTTGACATTTTCCTATAGTATAATGGTTTAACCAATAGTAGGTGAAACAATATACATGTAATATATGTATATATTGCAAATTTTGGAATCTATTTCTTTTGGACTAACTATATAGGTTGATTCACATGTTGGTTTGGAAATTACTGACTGTTAAAGCAGGATGTTACAAATAATTGTCAAAGTTGTAAAAAAATTTTAAAAGAAGTTCATCAAAGTCGATTTTCTATGATAAATGGACAACTTGGAGACAAATACATCCGGAAGTTAATGGATTTGTAGTTATCCAAAATAAAAGGTAATCTGAACAGGGAATGGACCAGAAGTGGCTCTTGGGGTATAGCTAGGTAATGAAATCACTGGAGACAAGGGCACAAGAATGCATTGGATTGCGCACAAAATTTGAATGGACGAGATACATTAAGTGGATTATATATATATATATAGACACACACACACAGATATATATATATATATATATATATATTTGGTGGAGCTTAATTTAGATATGAAAAATTCACCGTTGAGTTGATCTATAAGGAGGTCAAAGACATAGTAAAATTTTATTGCACCACTCATGTTTATTCATAATTGAATCATTCATCACTAATATATTAATTTCTATAATTATTTTAATGATCAAATCATGAGTTAAGTAGCTTGCCAATCTGACTATAGAAGTTTCTATTAACTTAGTTACATGTAATGTAATTTTATATGAACATTCTAACTTTACTACATCGTATATCCTTCCTCAATTATCATATTTTTCTTATTAATTTCGTGGACAAATGGAGGCTTTTTCAGTAAAGCAAATCAGCATTTATTAGCATACTTTTTTAATTAGTGTCTTGTTTTCTTCTTTTCTTTCTAATTTACAATGCTTTTTTCAAATTTGTGTTTTTTTTTTAAATTTTTTTCACTTTTTTAATGATCAAAGGATTTAATTTGAGTCACTTATTTAATATGATACAAATTCTATTATACCGCTATATTTAATAATTTTTTTCACACGCAATTCTACTAGTAATTATTTATAAACCAAGTTTATAATATTTGTGTGTGTGTATATATATATTGCTAAAAATTGTATATTCAAAAATGACAAAATAAAATATAATAAATTCAAGAGGCACTTCTCAAGAGTAACTCATTCATTATATAAGAATTGTGATGAGAAAACGAGATTACTAACCGGAAAAAACGAGAGCGCATACACTTACCGGGATCACCATTTTCAGAGCTAACAAGCCGAAGGGAGACTTTTTGCCCTAACAGCTCATGAACATCATCAAGAACCGAGGCATTGAAATCATTGAAATCCAAAACATTCTTCTTCATCAACACAACTCTTCCATGTATCTTCTTCCCATCATTACCACTTTCCCCTTTGATAGCATTTACGATACTCTAATCATCTTTTATTTCTCTTAATAAGCCACTCTTGAATTGTAAATCAAAATAGAGTGTATGTGGACTTTGTCTGGAAAAATAATAGTACTCGGTGTTTAGAGGATGGTAATGGGATGCTACGTCGCATGTATATATAGGCAAATATTAAATGCATGTGAAGCTCATCCAGCTAATATATAGGCAATATAAAGGAAATGTATTTCTCTCACTTCTAGAAAGCACTTTTGGTTGAAGTAAAGTCCTCGTCAAAGTTATGATCCCTCCAGCTGCAATATAGGTATGTTAAAAGGATCAAATAAAGGTTTTTAGGTGCAGTCGTCAAATGTTAAAATTAAAACTATCCATATTTTTCAAAATTGATTACACTATTGTGGAAAAGCAGATTTATGAGAAAAGTGAAATACACACACACACACACACATATATATATATATATATTATTCTTACTTGCTGGTATTTTAACATAAAATTTGAGGCACCTCATGTGAAAAAGGAAAATAAATATAGATATTAATATAAGCTAAATTAAATCAAAAGCTACTAACGTTTAAGGGTAAATTTATTCAACGTATTAATGTTTTGAGTGATTAAATCAGTGTTTAAGGATAAATTCATTTAAGTTATTAATATTTTAAATTATTAAAAATACATATCAATGTTTTTTGTAAATTAAATAAATAAATATTAATAATTAACCATTGATGAAAATTAAGTGAAAACTAATGAAAATATTGATACCTTAAATGAACTTTGCAAAATATTGACATCTCATTTGATTTACTTTGCAAAACATCGATTCATCTATTTAATCACTTGAAACATTGATACCTTAAATGAAGTTACCCGAAACATTGATACATTATATTATAATTTACCATATTAACATGAAATGGGTACCACAACTTGGTATATGTAGGAAGAGCCTTTTTTTTTTTTTTAAATTTCTATGGTCTCGTGACTCTTGTCCTTCTTTTACGAGATAAGTTATATTGATTGTTTAACAGCTCAAATTTATATTAAATCATGATTGCATTGGTACAAAGGACCATAGATTTTCCCCATAACATAGCAGTTTTTTTTTGCAAAATCTTGTCTATGTAGTAAAGCACTAATATAATAGTAACGTCATGCCTATTTCAAGAAATTCTTTCATTTAATTTTTCCGGGAAGTGTTTTGCGAATACTATAAATAGTTAACGCGAAGAGAATTTTAATGCTTAGAAATCAGGGATTAAACTCCAGCGACATTTGCCAATTTTTTTTTTTTTTTTCACATAGAAATAATTATATAGCTAAAGAGACACATCTGCCCCGAACTAAAATTAAATAAAATAAAATTGAAAAAAAAAAGACACGGACACACACACACACACACAGCTAAAGAGAGAGTCTAAGGAGAAAGCAACCAAATCGCTATCTCTCTCAGGAGAATATATAAATGTCATTGTGCTTTGTGCAGGAGCTAGCCCCGTAACATGTTGGCTCACCGGATAATATATTTTAAAGATAGCAATCCATCTTGTAAAATGTATAATACATCGGAAGATGCAGATTTACTATAGCTATGTATATGATTAAGCAATGCTTGATAGTGGTCATCATTAGTCAACAAATTTTTAAATTATTTTCCTTTGTTCTATGAAGACCATCATGAAGCTATCACAATAATTAATAAAGATTATAATTAAGGGTCATGGCCTCAAACAAACTAATTAACAATCGAAACGATAAATGATTTAAGTTATTTATTATATGTTATAAGACGTACTACTTATGTTGAATAAAATTAGCCTGATACGATTTCTAATTAGATTGATTAGATGTAGCTCATCAAAATTAGGTTAATCATATCTCCTATTAAGCCGATGGTTGCTAAATGGGTTGACCAAATTTGTATGGTCAAAGTTAATGATCCCAGTTTAAAGCATGCAATGTTTCATTTAAGACCAAATAACATATATATAGCATATAAAATAGAAAAATAGAATTTATAGTTAACTTGAAGCATGTATAATAATATTAGGAGGTGATTTATTTTTATGGGTTTTATTTTACGATAAATGAATTAAAAAGTTCATAATTTCAGACATGATATGATAATATCAACATAGACATGATATAAATAAAAATGGAATCAGACAAACCGAATATAACATGATACACAATTATGACAAACACAGCTATAACATGGAAAACTTAATCATTATTATGATATAAATAAATCACTTATATTACTTTGCAAGTGATACGAATATGTATTCTACTTCCTCGGCTCAAATTTGCTTTTCCATTCCATATATATATATAAAAAAAAATACATACGCACAGACACATATAGCTTTGTAATTTATATACAATTATACATAGCTAATATTGGCATGAATTCTAAGGAATCATAATTTGTGCTTGAGCTCTTCTTTTTTCAATCAACCCTTTGATGTCTAAAAGGTATTAATTCGATACTTGAAGTTTATCCACTTTTATAATTTTATCCATCTTACAACTGGCTATCTTAAGGGAATTAAGTTAAGTATATAAATGATATTGGAAATTTTGTAGGTTTTAAATGATACTTACAAGTTTTTCATAGTAATTTATTAAAACTAAATAAAGTTCAAATACCAAATAGGATATTTATTTTTTAATTAATTGAGAAGAACACTAAGTATCAATTCGAAAGTAAATCTTCATTTTTTGCATGTATATTTTTGAAGTGATGAATTTTTTTTTAAATATATTTAATAGTTGTATCATGGTGCCATTGGTCGCCCAACTTAAATATCATTCTATTTTTTTTTTCTGTTTCTCCGGCTCTTAATGTATATAATGTGGAAAACTTCTGTGGTTCCATGATGTTGTTTTTAACAAAACCGATTTTATCAGTTGTTTAATGATTCAGATTTATATAAAATCATGATTATAAAATTAAAATATTTAAAATATCACTTATTATATATATTTTAATTATTAGATAATTGATTGAAACAAAACTATAGAAGCCTCCATAGTATATATCGTAAGATTTTTTTTTCGTTTTTACTTTAATCATTAAAACTTTTGAAGGATAATGTTTACAATGAGATTACGCAACTATTTTAGAATTTTTGACAGTTAAAACCTCACTTTTTTTTTTAATCATTGATTAATGTTGCTCCGTCCACGCAACTGCCATTGTAGACTTTTTTTCGTTTTCTTTTTCTTGTTTATTGGCTGCCTTTTTTATCATCTATCCTAGAATAATATAAACAATTCCGAAACACCGTAATCGTTTTTGCTATAAAAAAGAAAGACCACATGGATGTAACGAATTGTGAAGGCTTGGTAACGAGAGTCAAAACATAGATTATATAAAAAGATCTTCCTATGTATTATATTTTCTGATTATATTGCATCGTCTTTAGCTTCATTCTTCAGAAAGATATGCTTGATCTGGTCTCTGGAATACATGCCATGTGTTACACTTGATGCTGGATATGAAAAATGATAAGACTCTTAACACGTGAAAGAACTGTCACAAATAATAAGACAGAAAATAAAAAATTCAACACGTCAAATTATATTTTCTTATGCTCACAACGAAGCCAAATCATATGGCATATTATAAGTTGCAACATTTTAACGATGTAAAGTCATCATAGTACTCTGGAAAATAAGAGGAGGTAAAGGAATAAAGGATATTCTATAATGGGCAATTGGGCTTCGACCTTGTGCCGGTGATAAATTAAATATATCAAATTTTGTAATGTTCAATATTAACTGAATTTTTATTAAATATGTACAAGACACTTTGAAACCTACATCCATCCATATAAATTTAAATAGAAGCTACAAGATGGTATAAAGTAAAAGATGTTATATATGCCTGGTACCTAATTCTCTTGTTGGAATAAGTCATAAAGAATTAGACTAGACATCACCACGGGACGGTTCTGAACCGAACCGCCCCGAACCATCCCCGCGGTTCCGTACCCGAGAACCGCCCCGTCGGAGACGGTTATGAATCTCCGAAGGACCCGCTGGAACCAGCAGGTCTTAGCGGTTCGTCACGCGGAACCGGTGGTTCCACCGGTTCCGACCCACCATAAAAAAAAAAAAAAACGCACACATAGAACACGAAATGATTTTGGTATCGGGGGAGAAGGAGGAGGAGGGGGTGGGAGGTGTAGGGGGTCGGTTTGTTAAATAAAAAAGAAGAAAGAAGAAGAAGAAGAATAATAAACATGGTTCATGGTTCACGTGGAACCGGAACCGGAACCGTCAGAACCGGCGGTTCCGTGGAACCATGAACTGCCTCGGCTCTGGCGGTTCCGGTTCAGTTCGGGTCTGGAACCGATCCGAACCGTGCCGATGTCTAAATTGGACCATATAACTTCTACTATGATATATAATTTAGTAAACATTTAGGTATTATCCGGTCCCTATACATTTTCAATTTGAAATTTAGATGTAATCAGTACTATCTTATCTTTTTTTCCCTTGTTAATGAGGATTATCCTACTCGATCATTATAAAAAACTAACAATATCATGACAATTTTAGATTAAAGTATAAGATATTTATAAAACCTTCTATCTAAACTTGACATTTAAATCACATTTGCAAATCACCATTGAGCCAATACTATTACGGGGACTTCACCATCCAATCCATTAGAATGATTAGACAAAATTATATATTTATAAAAGTTGCAATATTATTAGTTTTTCATAATGATCGTATAACTGTTAGGAATAGGAGGAAGCCTTCAATGAGAAAAAATACTTTAAATGGGCCTTATGAAGAAATGCACTAATAGGTAAGGCTGTGCAAAGGACTAACCAAATCGGACCAATCTAGACCAAACTGAACCATACTATAATTTTGGGTTATTTTTCGAAACTGTTTAGTTAGCAATTTGATTCCATAAAGAGAGTAATTGCTTTGAGGATTGATTCAGGGTCCATTTTTGTTTTAAAAAACTCAAACATATATTTTTTTGTTTAAATTATTATATTAAAAATTAATTATTTTTATTTTTATTTAGATTGATATCATTCATTATAATGAAATTAAATTGGTCATATCAAGTTTTGATTGTTGTAGTATTTCTATACATAAGAAAATTTTAGGTTTTAGCATTTATTATTCTGAAAATTAACTTTTTTCTTTGTTTACTAATCACTCCATGATGTGTGTATAGTTGACCTAGTTTTAATAAATTAAATCATATGATCTTATTGCTACAATGTTATCAATGCTAGGCAAGTGCACCTATCACATGTAATATAAGGTAGAGCATAGGGTCATCTCCATAGAGATCGGTAAGTACCAATAATCACCTTTTTAACTATTGTCTAACCTAACAATTAAATTGAGTGAATTATATATATAGCTACACTAATCAATCCCTATAGATAATAGTTCACCATTGTAAATCACTAAATCCACTTACTGATATAATACAATGCAAAACTTAGGCTTGCTCCACCAATTAGATTAAACATGCACATTAACCATACTAGAATATCATTACTACTTTCCTTAACTACTGAATTCAATAGATAGATCAATGTTGTTCTCCAAATCATTGATGTCTAACTCTAACCTTATCCACTAGAATCTCTTCCTAGTTAATAGCAAACTAATATTGCATTAAAATTAGGAATTAAATGTTAACATAAATTTCATCAAAAGATTTCACAATCCTATATGTAGAATCATGAGCAATCTCTCTTATAGCCTAGATCTATTCAATGAGACATTTCTCAATCTATT